>WNWK01014771.1:0-50153 GCA_009830355.1 Cherax destructor
CAGTTTCATATAGAGGTGTTCCTTTCACGGACTATTTTGCGGTCATTGCTACCCACCTTCGCACCCGTTGGCAACAACGCTGGTCTGACCTGCTGAATAACAAACTTCATTCTATTAAACCGGTTATAGGTTTCTGGCCTTCTTCTTGTCACCAATGTCGAGGTTGGCAGACTACACTCTCCCGTCTTCGCATCGGCCACACTCGTCTTACTCACGGGTATCTCATGGAGAGGCTCCCTGCCCCTCTCTGTGAGCATTGTCAGGTTCCAGTGTCTGTTAGACATATTCTGCTGGACTGCCCACTCTATCAACGAGCACGCAGAATTTACCTCCAACGACGTCTTCGCTCTGCGGCCCTTTCTTTACCTTCCCTTCTTGCAGATGGACCCTCCTTTAATCCTGACTCTCTTGTTGACTTTTTGACAGAAACTGACTTGCTACACAAACTCTGAAGATTATACCTCTAGCACCTCCCTCAGTCCCTTCTACCTCGATCTCTTGCTACCCTCTATCCCTGCACTATCCACCGTCATGCTGCACTCCATACCCTACTAATCATCCATCTCCCTCTTACAACCCACTCTCCCTGCATCCTACCATAACCTGCAGCGCTGTATAACCCCTGTGGTTTAGCGCTTCTATTTGATTATAATATATATAATAATAATGGGAAAATTACAGATGCGTAGATTCAATATTTTTTTTTAACCTTCCTCTTGAACAAATGTCTCACCATTGTAATTTTCAAGTCCTTTCCAAGAAGCATTCTGAAGATATTTCGTGGAACCAATATCATATATGGGTATAAAACTGTCAGATTAGCCTTTGTGCGCTCCACTGGGTCAATTTGAAGCCGGTCAGAAGTGGCATTCTCGAGGTACCGCCCAGAAACCCTAGATACAAGTTTTATAGTATACCTTTTCGAAACATAAGTAATTCTACTGTGTTGTGGAGCGTGTTTACCCTGCTGGTGTTAACTACGTATCACTATTATGGTTATTGTTGTGGTGTAGGGCGTTTATCTTGCTGGTCCTCAGCATGTGCTGTGCATCCATCGTCCTGACGGCCTCGAAGATGAATCTTCCCGTGGACAGCCTCCAGCATATCCTGCAGCAGAGGCTGGACCCGGGGGAGCCAACCCTGGGTGGGTACGCAGCCCAGGATGGTAATGGCTTAAGTTGAACAACAACACGCACCTCGTAGGAGTGTGCTTACCAAGTTTGAGGCGTGTTGTTGTGCGTGTTTGTTGTGTGCGTGTATGTTGTGTGTGTCGTGTATGTTGTGTGTGTCGTGTATGTTGTGTGTGTCGTGTATGTGTTGTCGTGTATGTGTTGTCGTGTATGTGTTGTCGTGTATGTGTTGTCGTGTATGTGTTGTCGTGTATGTGTTGTCGTGTATGTGTTGTCGTGTATGTGTTGTCGTGTATGTGTTGTCGTGTATGTGTTGTCGTGTATGTGTTGTCGTGTATGTGTTGTCGTGTATGTGTTGTCGTGTATGTGTTGTCGTGTATGTGTTGTCGTGTATGTGTTGTCGTGTATGTGTTGTCGTGTATGTGTTGTCGTGTATGTGTTGTCGTGTATGTGTTGTCGTGTATGTGTTGTCGTGTATGTGTTGTCGTGTATGTGTTGTCGTGTATGTGTTGTCGTGTATGTGTTGTCGTGTATTTGCTTTGTGAGTGTTGTGTGCGTACTCACCTTTTTGTTCTCGTTTATTTGTGGATGAGGAGGCAGAGTTTCAGCTCCTGCCTCTATCTCGTAAACTGGCCTTTGCTGGGTTTACTCTCTCCAACTGTGTATAAAGCCTGCCTCTACCACTTAGTTGTCTAGGTCATTCTACCTCCTGATCACCCTGAGGCTGATCAAATACTTTCTGATATCCCTGTGATTCATCTCTATCTTTGACTTCCCACTGTACCCTCAAGTACCTGTTCCCCACATTTGAATAGTCAATCCCTGTCCACTTCACCAATCCCTCTGAGTACTTTATTATGTCTCCCTTGGTTCTTCTATCCTTAATTTCCCATAACCATCCATGATGTTGTTCAGACGGCTAACAATATTCTGCATCCCTGTCCCTCTTCATATGTCCGCACTTTCTCTAATGGTTTAAGATATTTTATCTGTGGGTTCCATGTTGCTGCATACTCCACGAAGTGCCTAACATACGTTGTATGAATGGCGATGAATGACTTGAGATTCCAGAAAGATACTTCTAGATTTGCCAAACGAGCATTCGTTGCAGATTTTATTACGTATCTGATGTGTACTTCTGGCGATATGATCGGCCCTATGCTTACCTCCAGGTCTCTCTACTTGAGAGAGATTTGCAGCCTATGTCACCAAGAGTTTTTACTGAATTTCTAGCCTTCTTCCCGTTGACTAACAACATTTGATGCTGTTAGTCAAGTAGCCACTTTTTTTCGTCAGTTTTATAGTTTGTCCAAGTCCATCTATGGCCTTTCCTTGCTCAGGTCGCATTTATCTTCCTCGTTAATTTTATATTTGTATACTGGGCTCCATCTATGTGTGTGTGTGTGTGTGTGTGTTTGGCTTGATCCTCATGAACTATATGAACGTTGTGGGTCTGTTTTGTTTATATGTCCGGTTGCACTATTATTCTACGTGATGTGAAGAATTAAATTTGTAAATCTGCTTTACATTTTCACCGTTGGGTTTTCAGAACTATTACCCTACGTCAGGTCATTAAAAAACTAAACTCGATTATACACTAAGCTCCGTCCATTTAGCTCGCTAAGCTCAGAGTGTGAGCATGCTAAGAGCAGTTATCCTACCTCGGCTCATTTATAGTCTGAGCTCGATTTATATACCGGTTAGGAGCTATATACTACCTGAGCTCTCTTTATACTGTCACCTTCAAGAATGTGACCCCCAACAGTCAGCTGACATCCAGGTACCTATTTACTGCTACGTAAACAAGGGCTACCATTGCAAAGAATCTTCCTCACATCTCGACTCACCAGTTAACGTTGTTGGTGCTTCAAACGCTTTTTTCAATGTGTTTTTCTGCAACTGGAAGCAGCCTGGCAGGTCAGAGAACTGAGACGGAGGATCGAACCTCTACAACTCCGTGTGCTGAAAGACTCGCTCAAAAAAATTACAATAAAATGTTCTCTTGGAAATCGGTATAATATTGCATGTAATATAACAAAAGTTCACTAAATATAATGTGATGGCCGCTGTTACCTAATTTTTCACGCACCTCACACGCAAGAATGCATTGCTGGTCGTGGTAAGGTACCATCATATTTTCGTCACGTATTGGAGCCGTAACGAACTGATAGAGAAAACAATATTCGTTTATGCTTATTAGTCTATTTCTTGAACTGATAGACTGTTCCAATTAATACCGGGGTTACTGAAGCATCCCATTATTATTGCATCGTTATTATTAATATGGAGAGTTGAGTGAGTGGGGTGAAAGAGGAGAGGGGGAGGGGAGAGACAGGGTGGCGTGGGAACTAGCAAGATGTCTCTAGCAACAGTACAAAGTAAGCCGGGGTCTGTCATGGTACACAACACTACACTTGAAAACACCTTATAACAATGACACACCGCCACCCAGTAGATTGGTTGCCACGCGCACACCCCAAAATTCATTGGTCTCTGTCTGTCTTTCTCTCTTTTTTTTCTTTCTCTCTCTTGCACACACAAACATCTATCTCTACCTCATCATGTCAAACGTCATCTAAAATAAATTTTCTTCGTAACTCATTGTTTGTAATTTCCATTTTGCTTCACGTCTTTCATCTGTATCTGTTTTAGTTATTTTTTCTAAGGTGCTGACACAATGCCACAGTCGCATATTCTACTTTTGGAATTCAGGAATGAGAATTAGATCAGCATTTGGCTTGAGTGAAGGAAAAGCTCTTCTTATTATATTAATGTTTATGCAATACAATCGCAAACAAGCGATCTTAACAATGCAGAACAAGCCACATGGGGATGGAAATCTTTAGCTCTAGATCTTTCGCACTCTCGTGCGTCGTCAGGAGCTATGCAATGTTGCAAGACAGCAACAGATAAAAGGGGAAATTCTCTGAGGGAAGACAGAAGGTATGAGTGGCAACCCGGTAAAGGGGCTTTTAATCCGATGATTTGGATATCTTCTCTTCTTTAGACTGAATTTAAATAGATATCCTTTCCTCTCCTTTTGATCTCAGTAGTGTGAATATTTTCCCATTAGTTAAATCCAACTCCAAGACAGAGTGGGAAGGGGGTAAGGAACCACTATCATCTCTGTTCTTACCTAGCTTTCGTTGGTAGTTCTTAGTTATCGTTGGTAGTTCTTAGTTATCGTTGGTAGTTTTCATCGCTATTTCGGGTGGACATCTGGCAGGGCGTCTGATTGCAGTACTGAAGGATGCCTGAGGTTCCAGTCGTACCGACTGAAAGTGTTTGACTCCTGGCGATCTTATCAGTTTACCTACTACCTATATTAACTAAAGGATAATTTTATAAAAACAGGTAGTATTACTTAGCCTTACTCAGTCACTTCTTGAGGTGCCATCCTGGTTTTGTGCACCAAGTAGGAAACGAGATGGTTTACAAGGATTCCAAGGAACAATATTATTTATCACAGGAAAGGTGACCATGGTCCAGGGTGGGTGATTTATTTCCTTTCATTTTAAGAACTGTCAATCCCTACCCCCCTCCCTCCTTTACTCCATCCCATATATTACTTGGTGATAACTATCACATTAGTCTCTCCTCCTGGATCACAAGTCACTGTGGCATGCATTACTAATCTCTCCATGTCCAGGGCCATTTCTCAGAGCTGGAATCGCTTTTGGGCAATCACTTGTTGCCCGAACTCAGTCCGGGCGTACTGACAATTAAGGAATCTATATCACCTCAACAACGGCGCGACAATTCTAGCGAGCATTCTGGCCACCCAGGAAAAAATATGGAATGTCCAGGCTACAGGACTCGTCATAATAATTTCCCAGCAACCAGCCTCTTACTTGCCTTTATTGCTGTGTGGAATATCCTGTATTTTCTTTTTAGTAAACCGTTGTTCTTAGAGAAAGTAAAATACTCAGTTCAGTGGAAAAAAATAAGTTGGTCTGTCTTATAATATGGCATTAACCCAGCTTCGTCCCCAAGGAAAAATGCCATGCATATCCTCTTAAAAAGCTACCCTACACCCGCATGCCAAGGAGAAATCCCAAACACAGGGACCTCAGTGTTCAACACTTATAAAGTATTCACCTCTGATGTTCCTACCAGTTCGCCCTTCTTCATGTTCACTACTTATCAGCCAATCATTCGAAATTTCCACCATAACCTCGCTCATGAAACCAGCAGTTCCCAAAAATATGAACCAG
This sequence comes from Cherax destructor, assembly GCA_009830355.1. Lineage (NCBI taxonomy): Eukaryota > Metazoa > Arthropoda > Malacostraca > Decapoda > Parastacidae > Cherax > Cherax destructor. The sequence continues at coordinate 5,345 of WNWK01014771.1, forward strand.
CTTGTTGTCCCTTCAATCAAATTTAAACGTAAGACAAGATCGTCAGCCAAATCGAAACTCACAAAGACCATTTCGTCAGATTTTCGTCATTCAATACCCCCTTTACAAACAACTCGCTCATCTTACTGCTTACATTGAACCCTGACCTTTAGCTACCACCAGCTCTCTAATGTCGATATTACAATGAAATATCACCGCAGTTTTTTTTTTTTCAATTACTACATTTATTCCCTCCTTTCTTCAATTCAAACCAAGTGGGAATCCACCACACACAGGACTTAGTCTCTTATTGAGGAACCTCGCAAAGCTCTTGCAAACTCATATCGATGACTTCCAAATGCTAATCAGCAACAGATGAACCTGTTGACATCCTTGCCCATATGCTTCAACACCTATACCTACAACACTCATCTTCACATTCCTTTTCGATAGCACTACCTTTTCGAAAGGCGGGCACCTCGAGCCAAGACACTTCTCACTATACTGTAGATCTGTTGCTCTTAGCAACACTGTGTGAAAGACGCTGGAGTACTTGGCTATCAGACGTCTCGCAAGGCCCTTAGAAACCCAAAACTCTCTTCCCTCACTCGGTCTCTCATCACCATCGACCCCTTAATCTGCTTGGATACACAAGTCTGCATTGTCTTCGCAGATAACAAATCAGTTATTAGACTTTTTTAGTTCAAGAAAAAATCTTACGGCACTATCTGGCGTTACAACGTCATCTGCCTCCGATTTCATATCAGAAATGCACATCTGTGCTGGAGTAAATAACAGCTTATCATATTATGTAATGCAAGTTGAAGGTGGGGGGGATTTGGCAAGGCTGTGTTCCTAGCACAGCATTTCTTTGTTTCTGCTCGCCTATAATGAACTCGCCTCTGTTTTACCTTCAGATATATTGTCAATCCTATATGATGATTTTCAACTCGTAACGACCTTTCTCCAAAACGCAATTGATCACGCTTCCAATTAGGCCGCCTTACAGGGTTTAATGTTTTTTGTTAATGCGAATTAGATATCTCTCACCCAATACATTATCTCTAATCCAGATCCATACCTATATAGCTAATATATCCATGAACAAGATACGGTTAAATTTCTCAGCCTTTTCTTTGACGACCGAGTGCCGTGGAAGTTTCTCATAACCTCCCAAAAAGCTGCCTGTCATAGTCGGCTGAGCCTACTTACAACTTTAGGCCATTTTTCTTGGAAAACTGATAGGCAAATCCTTCTTCGCCTACATTCAGCCCTAATCATATCTAAGTTACTCAACGAAGACAGGCTATATTCCTTAGCCTCCCTTGCTACTCTTTCTAAACTTAATCCCGTTCGTCTTCAATGTATTTTGTCTGTGTTTTGAAGAGTTGCAATCTTCCACAGTCAAGAGCCTATATACAGAAGCCAATGTCCCTTAACAAGAGAGACTGACCATTGTCTTCCCTCTTTCTGCCTCTTCCATGACCCTCACTATCGTTCCACTTACAGAACAATTAGATACATTAGAAAGACTAATTCATTTAATCGTCGTCCACCCCTTTATTACGTCGCTTTAATCTCCGTATTTGCTTTCTAGTAACATCTCTTAATTTACCTCCCTTTTACGTTCACCCATTACGTAATCCCCGAACGCAATGTGCGAGGGGGTCGTCGAGAACATCATATTTGTAGCCATGTGCAAGATTGTAAGGCAAAAGTGGTGATTGTGTCTGGTTTCCACCGCTTTTGAGGTATGCTAAAGTAAGATGTCAACCATATTCAAAAAGATTCAAGGATTTTTTGCGGTTGAGAAGTGTATTGTTTGAAAAAAAAAATATTGTTTTGTTTGACCGTAATAAAACTAGGATTATTGTTCAGTGATTTACATTAGAAGATTCCTGCCAGGATGTCCAATGTAAATTTGTGTGCAATCATTCTATTGTATTTCATACCTTCTGGATGTGTCGTGGAAAAAAAATCTTTTACGAAACGATTGAAAAGGCATGTCTACAGCAGGACTCAAACCTGCAAACTCTGTATGAGAGTACGCAGTATCACAGTATGCTGTATCAGAGCACGCAGTACAGTGTACTACGTACTCTGTGCCTCGTACTCTGATACAGAGTCTGCCGGTTCGAGCGCTGCTGTGGACGTAGAAATAATGTTTGTAAATAATTTCGCCAGTTTGCAAATTTTTAAGCATATATATGTCGTGCCGAATAGGTAAAACTTGCGATTTTGGCTTAAATAGCAAACGCTCTTCTTGCCGAATAAGGCAAGCGAAATTATTAAATTATTGTAAATTTGTATGAGATATATTAAGTTAGATTAGGCTAAATTAAATTACACTTGTTATACTAAGGATAGGTCAATTTCCTAAGGTTCTTTTGGTACATAATCATTAATTTTTATATTAACATGAATTAAAAATATATATCTTTAAATGTATAAGAGAAAATTTTAGAAAGGACTTAATTTTAAATGAGTTATTGCTAACTGACCAGATTTTCTTATTCGGCACGACTTTATATATATAAATAACGTACTGTGTACTCTGATGCTGAGTTTGCAGGTTCGAGTCCCGTGTTTGTAAATAATTTCGGCTGTTTGTGAATTAAGTGCGCGCGCACGCACATAGTGAATGTACAAACACTTTCGTGATTTCTCACATTATCAAGGAAATTAAAAATAATAGAACAGCAGACAGCATATAAAGGCAAGATTACACTTTGAGGTCAACATTACCACCTCAACTGTCCGGTTATGATGATGCTGTCAAACATAGCATATATTCTTCCCAAATTTTAATTTTAAATGACTCTAATTTGTATAATTCTAAAGCAATATTCATATGAAATTCAAAAACATTTTTATGAAGCTTGATTCTATTATATTTGCTTGATACAGCTTTCTCGGCCTTTTGAAAATCAATTAGATGGTTAAAAATCTATCGCATGAATAAACGGAGCATTAGACTCTTGTCCAATTCTAATGCTATATTTATGCTGTTGTAATCTTAGTTCAAGACTTTTTCCAGTTTGACAGTAATAATTTTTTTACATTTTTTACAAGACAGCATTTTTGGGTGAATTTTTAATCTATTTTTTTATTGTATCAGGATTTAAAAATTCAACTTTGATTTTAAAATTAAGTAGAGAAGGTAAATACCCCATGCGCGCCGAGGTTTAAATACCCCATGCGCGAAGAGGTTTAAATACCCCATGCGCGCCGAGGTTTAAATACCTCATTCGCGCCGAGGTTTAAATGCCCAATGAGCGCCTAGGTTTAAATACCCTATATGCGCCTAGGTTTAAATGCCCCATACTCGCCGAGGTTTAAATACCCCATGCGCGCCGAGGTTTAAATGCCCCATACGCGCCGAGGTTTAAATGCCCCATACGCGCCGAGGTTTAATTACCTCATACGCGCCGAGGTTTAATTACCCCATACGCGCCGAGGTTTAAATACCACATACGCGCCGAGGTTTAAATACCCCATACGCGCCGAGGTTTAAATGGCCCAGAGGCTCCGAGTTTTAAATATTCCATGTGCCCCGAGGTGCCCCAGACGCTGGGAAAGTCACAGCTGGTTGGGGTGATAAGAACAAGAGGGACATTTATTTTTGTAGTATTTGTGTGTGATTGTTTTTGTATGCGTATTGGCTTTAGCTTGCACCATTTTGCTTATGTTTTTTCTAGTGTTTGTGCTGTAGTTTTCTCGGGTTATTGTTAATAGTTTATTTATGTGGTTATTATTTTGCTTATCGAGACTGAGGATACTCTCACTTGTATATTAATAATGAAAAGTAAATTTTCATTGTACATATTTTCAATTTCTAATATTTTGAACTAGTTTATTAACATAATTTTCTTTATCCACTTATTTTCTTGTTTCATTGATGTATTAGATAAATATTCCTAATTCGGAACTTAGAAACACAAAGTACAAAAATAAGATGTTTATTCACTCATCAGTACAGAAAATAAAAATCCTTATGAAAAAATAAAGAGGAAATGGAGAAAGGGGTTGGCTACAAAAATAGGTATGAAGTTATTGGAGGGTGAGCAGTTCCTTGTAGAAGGTGTGGTAACCATTGTGACTCGTTGACTGCGACTCATGAGGTACAGCATGACTCGCTACTCCTCACACGGACCTAGAAAGGTAAATGGGAAATCGTTATATCACACAATTAAAGACAGCATAAAATAATCGTTTGGTATGTCATAAGTAAATTACGTATTGAAAGCAAAATCTTTTATAAAAGACCCACCATTATTATTGCAATTATTATCATCAGATTATGATTATTTTATTTTATATTTTTTATCATCGCGAAGTACTATAACCGTACGGGTCATTCAACGTCTGTGGTATGAGACGTAATCAGGTGTGATCCTAGAAAGTATAAGACGGTTCCGCTCATAGTAACTGGAGCTACCTTAATCCCTGGATCAAAAGCTCTTCACAAGCAACAACAAAATACAGATACAAATTTGACCTAGTTGACTTAACAACACAGCAAAACTAGACTGACCCAGATGATCGATAACGTAGATAATGTTCTCGCCGTTAGCTTGTGCTTGTATCTCTGCCTGGCACAGCTCGCAGACGTTGTTGTAGGTAGTGCCAGAGACCTCACAGACGGGGCTGTAGGAGTGAGTGCTACAGTCCTCCTCCAGTACTGAGGACTCGCAGTGTGGCACTATGTTATGAATGGATGGCTGGCACTCTCCTGGGTATGCCTATGGGAGAGAAGATAAACTTGTACCAGTCTTAGTTATACCAGAACAATATTTCCAATAAAACTTAGATATTTATGGTTAAAAAAAAACACGAATTTAGGGTAAAAACGACTGAAGTTGTAGATTTTATTGATTTCTAGCTCCCGATCTGGCAATAAAAGAAAAAATCCTCCAAAGCAATATGGGTTTTCACTTTATTTGAAGACCATCTGCAAAGCAACTCACTGAAATATTAATATGATTATTTCAGGGTTTTTTTTAGTCTGCTGGGTGGCTCCCCGTTTTCTGTTTACGCTCCAAAAATGTTTTTTTATCGCTTTTATGCATTAATGCATTTATTAGTTTTGTGGCATGTTATAAATGAATATTTTTTTATTAGCCAATAATACAGGGCGCTTCAAAGAGATGGACCCAATTTTATAATACAACTAATCCTAACCTAAACTTACAAACGTATCTCACAGACGTGCATGTGGCCGCCTAATAGACTTACCTCGCTGATGTCTGCATCAGATAAACAGTCGGCTACCTGCAATTCGCACAGGTTGGCATAGGTAACGTTGTCATTGCCACACACAGGCATCCACACAAGATCACAAGCATCATCACAGTTCTTACACTCTCCAATGTATGCCTGTGGGGGAACATAATATAAGGACCACCGCAGTACGCCTACTGGCCCATGCTAGGCATGAAGCAAACGTACAGAAAGAGGTGTGACAGGAGAAGAGTGGGAGGAAAGAAGTGGTTTATGAAGGAGAGATTGAAGATTAAGTGTGATAATTAGCGCATAGTAGGAGAGGGAAGGTGGTATACCCGAGTACCTCTAAGTATACCTTACTCAAGAAGGTATACGAGGTTCTCTACATCAAAGATACATTTGCAACAGCAATAAATATCCATGATTTGATAAACTTAACCCAGTAACTTACTAACCCCAACAATGTACTAGATATACTAAGCTCAGAAGTTTATTCACCCCAGCAATGTTATCTTAGTAACGTACTCACCACAGCATTATACTCACCAAACCAATGTCTTCGTCGCTTTGGCAGTCGGCAAGCTCTAAGGTACAGTTATTTGGGTATGTGATGCCATCTGTACCACATACTGGTCTGTAATCATCCGTACAGGCTGAGTTACAGTCATCCTGGCCGCTGGCTGAAGGAGAGAGCGAGGAACAGTACAGTAGTGTGGTGTGTGTTAGCGAGAGATGAAAAAAAATAGGACCTGATAGGATAGTACAAAGGTTTTAAAAGAATGTCCAACAGAATAATGCTGTCTATAAAAAGAAGGTAACTTGGCAGACAGATGGATGATGACACACATTGTACCAATATTCATAAAAAGTGACAGGACAATCCCTGCAAACTATAGGCCTATTGGTTTTGCTGTTCACTTGTATTGTTTAATATACTTCAAATCATAGCTTATGCTTACTGTATTCTGGAATTTGTGTTGTGTGTCATACCTAGGAAGGCAGCCAGGGAGAGAAGCAGGAATCTGATGAAGATCTTCATGACTACAGTCTAAATGCTGCCTTCACCCGCTTATATACTGAGCTCTTATATTCTCTCTCTCTCTCTCTCTCTCTCTCTCTCTCTCTCTCTCTCTGTGTGCGCGCGGCGCGCGTGGGACATTATGTGAGTGCACATATGGGAAGCGCGTCTGTCTCGCGCTGAATGACCCACATGGGTTTAGCGCTTAATATGAATTATTATTGTGCGTTCATGCGCGCGCGTACATGTTCGCTTCAAGAAAAATATTTATTTAGATTTATTCAGTGTAATTATTGATGAAGCAAGATATTTCCTTAGTAATTCGTCTTTACTCTTTCCTCCTCCCCCTCTTCCTTCTTTATCCACTTTCAGCTATGTAGCTCGGGGAAAAGGAATATAATATATTTATACTAATGTGTATAATTTAATATATTGAGTCCATACCGTTTCTACTTGCTGTAAAATTAAAAAATTCTCGTGTATTATAAATTTTCAAAAGATTTTTTGCCATTCTGCTATATAGGTCGAGGCTTCTGTTTTTCTTTCTCGCAGCTTGATATTCTTTTCCATTTCAAAATAACGTTTCGTTCCAAACCGTACAATGGTACGGTTTGGAACGAAACGTATGGACTCAATATAAAAACTGATAATGGTCCGGAATGGACCGAAAGAACATGTAATTGTTTAGTACTGTAAATATCGGTTCATGATTAAAGAATATTTCATTAATTTTTTCCGTATTATCTTACATTTCCCCATACAGGTTGATAGACTTATAGTTAGGTATTACATAAATTATATACTAAAATTTGATTATTTCTCGTTTAGAATGAAAACATATTTTCCAACATATTGCAATTTCTGAATATTACAATTTCTGCCTAACAGATCCATAAACTGGGAAACAGAAATGAGTTTTTTTTATCTATATAACTTTCACATGTTTACCAACAATAGACCCTGCTTTAAAATTCTCTCACAGCTATTGTGCCCAAAGTGACTTCAACTCTGTGGGGAAAATCATCTTTAAAACTACCGTAGCTACTGAACCCATTTAAAACTGTCGTAACTACTGAACCCATTTAAAACTGTCGTAACTACTGAACCCATTTAAAACTGTCGTAACTACTGAACCCATTTAAAACTGTCGTAACTACTGAACCCATTTAAAACTGTCGTAACTACTGAACCCATTTAAAACTGTCGTAACTACTGAAGCATTGTTGTGGCAGTCAAATAATTTCTGGGTTTTAATGACATCTCTTAGATTCTCACCACACTACGCAAGTCTAGTTTTTGTCCCTCTAGTTCTGGTACAGTTCACAAGCGCTGGACAGTGTTAGAATTATAAAATATTAATTTAAATACTTAGTGTTTGTCTATTGTCTTTTATGTCAGAAATTTGATTGATATTTCTTATTTAAAAATATCGTTTTAAAGTTAAATATTATTGCAAATTACAGTTGAATAATCTAAAACTGTTTTTTAAAATAAATATCTGTATTTGTTATTGTTTGCCTACAAATTGCAGTAAATGCTAATTTAACAGAATTTATTATGTTCTCTATTCTCGGAACGTGTTATACCTCTTCTCTGAAGCTGTGTATGGCGTTTGTCTCCACTTCCGCATTTATCTTATTCCATTACTGTATCACCCTTAAACTAAAGAAATATTTCTTAACTTTCTGCTGGTTCATCTGTATATTTCGCTTCCGCGTGTGTCTTCTTTAATCGTATTCTTGTAAAGGAAATTTCGCAATTTAGTTTTTGACTCAGTTCAGTGTTTTCTACTGTTTCTCTGACTCCTTATTTTCTACATGCTCTCTTGATTAACATTTTTCTCTCCATTCACAGCTGAACTAAAGACTCGGCTTTTTTATGTTCTTCCACGTGAGCGATGTGAATCAGTTGCCGCTCTGAATTTAGACGTTTATTATTTCATCTTTTGTATTTTCTTACCTATCAGTTTACTTTCCTATTATACTTCCAAAAATTCTTCAGTCCCTTAGTCTTTTTCTCGGTCTTCTTTCCATTACATGTTGGCTCGTGCACTTCGACATTGCCATCCCTGAGGTTTTCTTTCCACGTTTCCAGGTCATTGAGTCTTTTAAACGCAGTTGCTTACAATTATTAGTTTTACTTTCGGTCTGCTCTTTTTGTTGATTTTTCTTAACGCCTATGTATCTCTACATGTTTGATTATATTTCACCTCTGTCCTCATCGTGTTTGATGTAAGATTTTTGCACTACTGCCATTGTTGCCTTCGGTATTTTTGTAAACCATTTTTCCCTCTCTAGTCATAAAAAAATTAAGTTTCCTCATATTACATTCAAGGGAGTCAGGTTCAATCCACGAAAGGGAAGGTCGGGTTCAATTCCTTGTATCAAGAGACCATCAACGACATCCAGGAGGGTTCTAGCATCCAAGTTTATTTATCGTAACGATCCTCTTCTACGTTCTGTGCTTCCTCTTTCAACACTGATGCCCTTTAGACAATGTTGCATATGCTACTACAGCAGATTTCCTCGCAATGAGAGAAGCAATGTTAATTGTCACATTTTCTCAATTGCTCAGTAATGTTGATAATGCGAGGAAGCTTAATGCCCCAAATGCGATCATGTTTAAATGTCTAATGCACTTGTATCTCTTATTGACGTAGAGGCGACGAGATGTAAATGTCTCGTGTTACTTTATTTACCGGGAGAAAATCACCTGACACGGGTCCTAGTCATTATATAATGCTTAATTTAGTAGTAATGGGAATACAACAAGATCGATGCTATATATATGTGAACACACGCACTGAAGAGCATACCTTCATTTTGGGTTCATTCGCTTAGGATTGAGGTTTCGAGTCTACATAAAAACAGTCTTTAACGAAACCTCGTTTAATTTCGAAGATTGACTTTCGTTACGTGTCTTCATATCCATTCGCTATATTGGTTCTCTAGTCACCGTGGCTTACCAGGATGAGTGAAAAATAAATGTTTTAGGGGTGCTGAAATGTCTCATGTGCGATTATTCTCGTACGATCCGAGTTTTTAAATGTCTCAGACGATACGAGGTTTGCTTCAGATAAGCCAAGGTTTAAATGCTCTAGATGCGCCGACGTTTTAAATGTCTCAGACGCTGGGACAGTCACAGTTGGATGAGATGATAAAGACATGAGGGACAATTGTTCTTGTCGCGTTTAGTTGTGTGAGTTTTTGTTGTTTGCGTGGATGGCTTTATCTTTGCTTCAGTCAGATACTGTTTTTTCAAGTGCAGATGAAGTACTTATTGCTGCTTTAGTGTTTGTAAGTAGTTGCTGTAGTTTGTGATTATTTTGTTGATCGAGTGGCTAGTCTCGCTTGTGTCTTGTTTGTGAAGAGTAATTATTTATTATATTAGTCTGAGTAAATGTTAAAATTATTGGTAGTAGCAGTATTAGTAATAAATATCATGCTTTTCTTTATTCGATTAAATATTTTCGTACTTTGTTTTACCTGATCAGTTACATAGATATCATTCCTAGGTAATATTTTTAGCTTAAAACACAGTTCAAAATTAGATATTTATTCACTCATCAGTACAGAAAATGAAAATTATTAGGAGCAAATAAGAAACAATGGTGAAAGGAGTTGGATACCAAGGGATATGAAGCTATAGAAGGGTGAGTAGGTCTTCACAGAGAAGGGAGGGAGAGTTTTCTTGTGTGGTGTAGATCTTTGAGGAAACTGTGTGATAACCATTGTGACTGTCTCGTTGATTGAATGCGATTGTTAGCGAGTTGCAGCGTAACTCGCTACCCTCACACGGACCTATAATGAAAAACGGGGACTCGTTAAATGATACACTTTTATGCAGGGCAGTGAACAGTTACCTGTTATTTCATAAGCATGTCAAGTACTGATAGTAAAAAAAATATATTAAAAAGAGAAACAAATAGTATTATCATTAATTTTATCTCAATTTCATTTTTGAAAAATATTATTTTATTTTCATTACGTTTATAAGGAATGGAAGGTAATCGAAAATGATCACAGGAAGAGGAGGGGCATCTCTACTCAAACTGGTGCTACTCTCTCTCCGTCCCCGGATCAAGAGCTCTTAACCAGCATCATTGAAATACAGACACCGTTGACTTACATTAAGCAACGAAACAGACTGACCCAGATGATCGATAACGTAGATAATGTTCACACATTAGTCCCTGGCAGAGCTCGCAGCCTCTTTATGAATGGATGCCTGGCACTCTCCTGGGTACGCCTGTTGGAGAGAAGATAATCCAATACCAGACATAGTTATGTCATAACATTTTTCCCACCAAAATTTAGGTATATTTTTTCCATCAAAATTAAGGACCATTAACTTAAAAACATAAATTTCTATTAAAAAAATGCCTGAACTCGCAGATTTTAGTGGTTCTCGCATTTCTACTACCATTCCTATTACTAACTTGATCTGTCACAAAAAAAAATAATTAGATCCTCGATGTAATATAATTTTTTCACTTATGTTGAAGATTGTTGATAAAGGAACGTTCACACTAAAAACTTAATATGGTTATTTGACCATGTATTTTAGTCTTCTGGATGGTTCCTCTTTTCTGTTCACGCTCAATTTTGTTTATCTATGTATTATTGCATGTATTTGCTTGTGGCATTTTATAAATGGGTTGTTTATTTCACAGCCAAAAATTTTAACGTTCCTAACGTAACTTACAAACGTACTTGTATCTAACAGACGTACATGTGTCCTCCAGACGTGCATGTTCCTCCACACAGACGTACATACCTGTCATAGACATATATTTACGTTTTCACAGATGTACATGTGCGGCCTAATACACGTACCTCAGTTATGTCTGCATCAAGAGACAGTCGGCTACCTCCAGATGGCACAGGTTGGCATAGTTAACGTTGTCAGTGCCACACACAGGCATCCACACAAGATAACACACTTTATTGCAGGTCGTACACTCTCCAATGTATGCCTGTGGAGGAAGGAAGCAAGGATGCAGTGAGAGAAAAGGGTGTGGTGAGAGAATTGACATGAGTGGTAAGAGTGGGATGGAAGAAATGATGTATGAAGAAGAGAAAGAAGTGATAATTATAGCAGTGTAGGAGGGAGTGAGGATGATGTACCTGAGTACTGGAAAGCGCACTCTCAAGTGTATTTTTCTCATCAAAGTTTCAGTTGCAGCAACAATAGGTATGTTCACCCCAACAATATAAATGTATTAATCCCCAAGAGGTGTACCAATCCATCAATGTACTAACCTCGGCAATATACTCCTCAGACTTGGAATAATTACATGATTCAAAGTCAACCACAAATGCAATGTCAATTCTTCCAAATTTTCGATTACATTTACTTGATCAAAAAAGTAACAAATTACATTTACAATTATTTGATGTTTTATATTAAAATATTTTCCAGAATTGCTTCAAATTTGATGTTTGAAATAATAAGCAATCATTCTTACCACTGTCCACTTTTTGAAGCAAAGCCAAACAGATTGAGAACATAATAACTTTTGTTATATTAAATAGCAAGAAATTAAGGAAGGTTACAAATAATTGAAAAAAACCTTCGATTCACATAATGGATTTTACTGTGTTGGATCTGACATATTTTTTTCAGTCAATACTATTATAAATAAGTACACTGCGACTAGAAGATGAACAAAATAAGGATTGTTCAATAAAATATTTCAGAAACTTGCAAATTAGTTATTTCACTTGTAAAATCATTTAAAAAAACTAACATTTTCAGGGTTGTTGTGAATATTTTATAACAAATTTTCCATTTCACTAAATGACACAATTTGCCTAGGGGAGAATTCAAACAGGCAAGGGTACTAACAATTTTCTTTGTTGCACTTAATCAAGAGTGGACCTCGGAAGGTTGCAGGTCTCTCTCTGCGCTCTACTGGGATTAAAATATAAATATCCCAGTAAGCTAGATGTTCTCACCATCTGTGTTGAAACGGCTGTGTAACCCATTTCACTTGCTCGTTTCTTCAGGAGCAACTCTGGATGAGTCTCTCTCCAACAGGCCAAGGGATCTACTTACCTGAAGGGTGTTCCGGGGGTCAACGCCCCCGCTGCCCTGTCCTTGAGTAGGCCTTCAAATGGAACACAATCCCGTCACACATCAGAATGAAGTTATTTACCATTTGATGCGTACATTCATTTTGTCATTAGCCCATCGTAGTACCCCAGATTTATGATAAAATTTACGCTTGACATCAATTACAATTACATTTTAACCTGAAACTTCAATTACTAAAAAAATTATTTAATTACATTCGGCTTCCATTACAATTACTCCAAGCGCACCAATGTACTTACTTATATTAATGTACTCACACCAGCATTATACTCACCACAGCAATATCTTCGTCACTTTGGCAGTCGGCAAACTCTAAAGTACAGTTGTTTGGGTATGTGATGCCATCTGTACCGCATACTGGTCTGTAATCTGCCGTGCAGGCTGAGTTAGTCATCCTGGCCGCTGGCTGAAGGAGAAAAGAAGAAACAGCATAGTGAAATGCGAGTTAGAAACTGATTGACCAGGCGACGTAGTACACAGGGTTTAATTAAAAGAATGACATGTATAATGGTGTCCGCCTTGGAATTTTAAGATTTCCCTTAATGAAAGTAAATTGACAGATGGAAAATAACACATTTTGCCAATATTTAAAAAAAGTATGACAGGGACGACCTTCCAAACTATAGGCTTGTTGGCTTTGCTGCTCGTTGATATATATTGTTAAGCTTACATAGTGTTTGCTTATGATTACTCTATCTTTTCTTATTTTGTCTTGAACAGTATTTGTGTGATGTCTGTGACATACCTCGGAAGGCAGCCAGGGAGAGAAGCAGGACTTTCATGAAGATACTAATAACTATAGTCTAAATGTTGCTTGCTTTCACCCGCTTATATACTGAGCTCTTATTTCTCTCTCTCTCTCTCTCTCTCTCTCTCTCTCTCTCTCTCTCTCTCTCTCTCTCTCTCTCGCTCTCTCTCTCTCGCTCTCTCTCTCTCTCTCTCTCGCGCTCTCGCGCTCTCGCGCTCTCTCGCTCTCTGTGCGCGTTTCATGAGATGAAAAGAATTTATTTAGTCATTGCTATAATTATTTCCTAAGGACGGTATTAGTTTAGTTACTCGTCTCTGTTCATTACTACTACTACTACTATTATTATTATTATTATTATTATTATTATTATTATTATTATTTCTAATTTTACTTATTTTCGTGTATACGAGGTGTGATGTAATATACTTTGAGTCCAGTGTACAGTTTCTAGGTGTTCTGAAATAACTTTCTCGTATTTGAAGTTTTTCTGTTGTAGGTTGCTGCCATAGGTCAAGGCTCATGTATTTCTTTCTCACAGCTTCATATTGTTGTCCAAGAAAATGAAAGTGACAGTAATGAAAGTGACAGTAATGAAAGTGACAGTAATGAAAGTGACAGTAATGAAAGTGACAGTAATGAAAGTGACAGTAATGAAAGTGACAGTAATGAAAGTGACAGTAATGAAAGTGACAGTAATGAAAGTGACAGTAATGAAAGTGACAGTAATGAAAGTGACAGTAATGAAAGTGACAGTAATGAAAGTGACAGTAATGAAAGTGACAGTAATGAAAGTGACAGTAATGAAAGTGACAGTAATGAAAGTGACAGTAATGAAAGTGACAGTAATGAAAGTGACAGTAATGAAAGTGACAGTAATGAAAGTGACAGTAATGAAAGTGACAGTAATGAAAGTGACAGTAATGAAAGTGACAGTAATGAAAGTGGCAGTACCGATGTTGAATAACACATTTAGTGGACAACTGTTCCTTCTATACAGGACCATTGTGAAGTTGATTCAGAAAGAACCGAAATGTCTTGTAGCTATATTTGTTGTTTAACGAATTGTTTAATACTGTAAATTTAACGCTATTAAAGAATATTTTAATATCCCTTTTCTGTTTTTCATCACAATATTAATATTATTATTGAAGAGGAAATACCACTCCAGCCCCTAGGAAATGTAAGGCAATTAGGAATGATCCAAGGAAGCGACGACTAACTCTAGATATTCAGATCAAGAGCCCATCAGAAGCATCAAAACCCTCCCTCCCAAGAAGGGCTATTCTACCCCCGCCTCTAGTTTATCAAGAATTGTCTCCATGGGCCGAACGGAGCCACATTGAGGCAATAAAACAGGAGATAAGATTAGTGGTGTTTATTTCAATCACACATTGCTTTATTTTCCTATTTTATTGTCTCCATGTGAGCTGGTATGGGCCATTGAGCTTTGTTTATTTCACTTCTGTATTGAAATTTTGTTTTCCAGTTTGGTTTTTGTTACTGAAAGTTATCATCTTGCATTTGTGTATTTTTCGTACGTCTGAATATCGGCCGTGGATAAAGGCTAACGTCTTATTTTTGGTGTTGTCATCTGGACAGATCCGTGGAAGGGAAGGGTGGTATTTCTTGAAACATGATGTCGTCACCAGTATCAATGCACTCCTTAAAGGGAACCTTCGGTTTAGTCACCTGGTAAGGGCAAATGTCATATTGCTGTCACAAGGACATCGACGTCATCTCAATGACACTTTGATGTTAACTCGATGTTCGCTTGACGTCATCTCGTGACACTGTTGTCACCTTGAGGCCAGCTCGTCGGGGCTTCAGGTTCTTGAATTGGCTCTGTCATTTATCTGTGTTACCGAGTGGAGAAATTGTGATAAAGATTGTTTTTTCATGTGGTGTCAGTGAAGCTTTTTCCCACCGTGGTAGTGAAGGTGGGGATGGAAGGCTCCCCCATGGTGTTTCTCTCTCTCTGCATCTAGCTGTCTGTCAACCTGTCTGTGTAACTGTTTCTACGTTTCTGAGTATCGTATCTAACTACTCACTATCTAACTTATGTTTCTGAGTATGTCTACCTTTGTGAGCATGTCGCTGTCTACATTGCTAAGCATCTAGTTGTCTGTCTCCCTTTCTGAACATGCCTGCCTCTCTGAGTCCAACTGTCTGTCTTTCTACCTTCGTTAACCTGTTGCTGTTTGCCTACCTTTCAGAGCATCTTGCTGTCTGTTTACCTTTCTGCACAAGTAGCCGTCTCTCAACATTTCTCAGCATCTAAATGTCTGTCTTCCTTTCAAAGAATCTAGTTATCTACCTTCTAATCATCTTGTGGTTAGTCTACCTTTTTGAAAATTTGTTCTTAGCTTGTTTACATGTCCGTCATCAATTACATTACCTTTACCAAATTTTATCATAAGCTTTTTCTTTTCAAAATATCTTTTTAAACTAAAATATTATTGAACATTTCGATTAAAAGTTTGTATTTGCACATTAAAACAAAACAAAAAATCTTATTTAGTGCGTGTATGTTTGTGTGTGTGTGTTTTCTTACGAATTGTGTTAAATACTGTTTTTATTAGCCTTTGCGGGGTTTCCTCTTTTCGTAACCTATTGTTCCTCTTCTTTGAAGTCTTGTATTTGTCTCTCTCCTTCCTCGTCTCTCGTTCCAATTTTATATCACCCTTCTGTGTAGTCAATGAAATCTGTAGCTTCCATTTGGGCAACACACTGCCTGGGAAAATGGGAGGCAGTTAGGTTCGATTCAAGAAAGGAAGGCCAGGTCAAATTCCTTGGAGCAAGACTCTCAACGGCTTTTTAGGGCTTCTCCACCTTCTCAGTGCTTTAAAGCTTCACTGGCTTCCTTTAAATAATAATGATCCTTTACGTGAGGCCAGCAGTAACAACCAGGTTGATCAGACCTTGATCCACCACGAGGCCTTGTGTCAGACCGAGCCGCGGGGGCGCTGGCCCCCGAAATCCTCTCCAGGTTTTCTCCAGGTATACCCTCTGTTTCCTCTTTCCGCACTGTTGTTACCGTTGATTTTATCACAATAATGATAATATCAGCATCTGCGTTATTTTCTCAGTTGCTCTATAATGTTACTGATTTGTACTGCTTTTTTATACTATACTGCGTTGTGTAATGTCTCTTTTTGCTGAACGTAGTGCAATAAGTTACTGGGAAAGAGAACGAGAGATATGGAGAAGTTTAGCGGTGATGTAAATACAGAGAGTGGGGGTGGTGGAGCGTGAGATGGTAGGGGAACATGTTAAATGACTGAGTCATAGGGAGGATAACTGGGAATAAGAGATGGCAACGACTCTACATTATATATATATATATATATATATATATATATATATATATTTATTTTACTGCTCTCTATTTTGTCAAGACTTTCTTCAACAATTTTCCAAGTAATAATGGTTGAATTTACTGACAAAATGTTAAGTAAATGGACACAGATGCCTTCTTGACAAAGCTCCTGGAGAGCGAAACTTTGCCACAATAAAATATCACATTAGTTGCATCTGTGTCCAATTACGTAACAATATTCCAAGTAGCCTTCTGTGTGACGCCATACCAAAGCCTTCTTACAGTCTGGGAAGAGGCAGTCCAACCATTCTCTTACCTCTCTTAGTGTATCATTCGCATCTGAAAAGTTTGTCAGGCATGACAATCCATTCCTGAATTCACGCGGGTGTTTTGTGACGGGTTTAGTGTTTTCTAGATACTCAGTAAAGTTTGTTTTTCCTTATAATCATTCCTAGTGACCTGACCCTTAAATAACAAAAAAGGCACAATACCGTGACTGGAACAATACACACACAACCCTCACATATAAAAAGAGAGGAGCTTACGATGACGTTTCGGTCCGACTTGGACCATTTACAAAGTCACACTGTGACTTTGTAAATGGTCCAAGTCGGACCGAAACGTCGTCGTAAGCTCCTCTCTTTTTATATGTGCGGGTTGTGTGTGTAGTGACCTGACCCTTACGCGCGCTGGGAACACAATCTCTAGCATTCAAGATTTTCTTGAATATTGGTATCGTCAATAACTTGTTCAAGATCCATGTGAATGGCTCGCATAATATTTCACCTTCTCTGAATATTCCTGTGAGATAGCCTCTCTAAACCTTTTAAATTTGATGTAATAAGTTCCATGAGTTATATCCTCACTTCCTCGTTAGCCCTTTGTTTTTTGTTTTTCTGTCTTCATCTCTGATAGTGTTTCTTGCTAATTTGTAAATTCTTTTATTGGGAGTTGTTCGTCTTCCCTTGTCATCACTTGAGCCCTTCTTGCAATTTTTATTATGTGAATGTTAAGTGGCTCTGGCCTTGGCTGATATGTCCCTGTCATACTGTTTTTCATCTTCCCTCTTCACCTGAAGGTAATTTGTGGTCCCCTTTTCTAGCTTTCCGAATCTCGGGTTTGGTATAACCTTACCCCAGAAGCCCTGAATGGACTAGTTATATCTGAGTTTGTTTGTTTTTCAATTTCTTGTATTATTCAATTGGGCCTCTTTATACTAAT
This sequence comes from Cherax destructor, assembly GCA_009830355.1. Taxonomy (NCBI): domain Eukaryota; kingdom Metazoa; phylum Arthropoda; class Malacostraca; order Decapoda; family Parastacidae; genus Cherax; species Cherax destructor. The sequence goes on from WNWK01014771.1 coordinate 22,946, forward strand.
AATTGATCCATTGTTTCAGGGTCTCTTTCCCCCCACATGTTTATACAGTTTTGTCGGTCACTTTGCGCTTCTTGGTAAAAAAATGTCTTTTCCTAGGTGAATTATTCCCTGAATTCAAGCATAATACAATAACCAGCCAGATATCATATTACTCCTAAATATTATCAATTCCTGTATAACACTCCTAGATTCTCCATTTTTTCCTAGGGGATTCTGAAATAAAGATAAGACGTATTTGCAGCACTTGAATACATCTCTGTATTTGACTGAAGTCAGAAGTGCAGATGTAATGTTTCGGCACCACAGATACCCATGTGCTGCACTGGCGTCTTATTCATCAACTTGTCGGTATTGTGTTTCGTTAATAATATAAAATTGTCTGTCTTTTTGTGGGTGAAAACGAGGTGAAGTCTGCATTATCAGATTCCAGCAGTTTGCTCCTCCGTGTGTCTGGGTCTTCGAATTGGTTCCAATTTCCCCAGTCAATATCTCTGATTGAAATACCATATTATCACTAGCTCAGCTATGGTTCTGTTTGTTCCTGCAATTTCATAGTGTATGTGTTAGAGAGAGAGAGAAAGATTTATCTTTAGCTAAAAAAGCTTAACACCAAAAGAAGAAAAGGAAATATATTCGGACGAATGTTCCCCATAGTGCACTCCGGAAAGAAAATAACCTCCCCAGTCGTCGCATTAGTAAACTGCCAAGAAGAATGCCTGCCAAGCGAAAATCAATGCCTTGGAGGGAAATAGATGACAGTATTTGAGAATCGATTCTAATTTGATGATTGTGTGTGAAGTGATGGTTTGTTTAGGTGGCTGCTGCTGTTGATTTTGCTGGTTTGCGCTCCCTCTTTCTCTCTCTCTCTCTCTCTCTCTCTCTCTCTCTCTCTCTCTCTCTCTCTCTCTCTCTCTCTCTCTCTCTCTCTTCTCTCTCTCTCCTTCTCTCTCTCTCTCCTTCTCTCTCTCTCTCCCTCTCTCTCTCTCCTTCTCTCTCTCTCCTTCTCTCTCTCTTCTCCTTCTCTCTCTCTTCTCCTTCTCTCTCTCTCTCTCCTTCTCTCTCTCTTTCTCCTTCTCTCTTTCTCCTTCTCTCTCTCTCTTTCTCCTTCTCTCTTTCTCCTTCTCTCTTTCTCCTTCTCTCTTTCTCCTTCTCTCTTTCTCCTTCTCTCTTTCTCCTTCTCTCTTTCTCCTTCTCTCTTTCTCCTTCTCTTTCTCCTTCTCTCTTTCTCCTTCTCTCTTTCTCCTTCTCTCTTTCTCCTTCTCTCTTTCTCCTTCTCTCTTTCTCCTTCTCTCTTTCTCCTTCTCTCTTTCTCCTTCTCTCTTTCTCCTTCTCTCTTTCTCCTTCTCTCTTTCTCCTTCTCTCTTTCTCCTTCTCTCTTTCTCCTTCTCTCTTTCTCCTTCTCTCTTTCTCCTTCTCTCGTTCACACACACACACGGATCCAGCTGACTCTTGTTCCTAGATCCTTATTCTGGCAAAATTCTAAAGGACTCCTCTAGCCTAATACTTCTTGCATGCAAATGCTCCTTTTCTCAAAGAGAGGGAGAAAAAAAATAAGAGCAAAGTTAAACAAAATCTTCAATGGTTAACGTCTGGGGTGTCATCAGCTGTGTTTGCTGTGTGAAACAGTCTTTATAGATGAAAGCGACTTGTAGCTCTGTCATGCGACGGTAAGATTATATTTATAAACTTGAATAAAAATGTTTGATTAGTGTGTGTGTGTGTGTGTGTGTGTTTGAGAGAGATTGAGATTCCACTCCTGGCTCCCACCTCCAAGACAACTGCGATTGGCATTGTTGATTATTGTCCTCTTGGGCCTTGTCACATCTACTCTTGAATGTGTGTATTGAATTTGACTCCACTGTATCATCCAAGTCATTTCACTTTTCAGCAACACTGAGATTAATGACTTGCTTCCTTGCATCCCTATGGCTCATCTGTGTCTTCAGCTTCCACCTGTAATCTCTTGATCCTGGTAACGTGTTTTTTTGTGTGTGCATATATATATATATATATATATATATATATATATATATATATATATATATATATATATATATATATATATATATGCTAGGAATTCGCAAGAGCAGGCGAAATATTCACAAACACTGATCTCTGGCCGACGGAGACTCGAACCTACGAACCTCATGACAAGGTACGCAGTGCTTTACCGACCGTACCACACTGGTCCAATACCTTGGCATCCAGCTTTCGCTAGACGTTATTCCAAGGCAGCCAGCTTTCAGGCAGGAAGGCTTACAGCTTTTCATCTCATCCCCTGCATGCATCGACACAACTAGAGATTTTTACAATGCTAGGAATTCGCAAGAGCAGGCGAAATATTCACAAACACTGATCTCTGGCCGACGGAGACTCGAACCTACGAACCTCATGACAATCTAGTTGTGTCGATGCATGCAGGGGATGAGATGAAAAGCTGTAAGCCTTCCTGCCTGAAAGCTGGCTGCCTTGGAATAACGTCTAGCGAAAGCTGGATGCCAAGGTATTGGACCAGTGTGGTACGGTCGGTAAAGCACTGCGTACCTTGTCATGAGGTTCGTAGGTTCGAGTCTCCGTCGGCCAGAGATCAGTGTTTATATATATATTATATATATATATATATATATATATATATATATATATATATATATATATATATATATATTTGTGTATGGCAGGGTTATTATTGAAAGAATTAGAGGTAAGACAGAGAGTAGGATTGCAGATGAGCAAGGAGGCTTTAGAGTGGGTAGGGGATGTGTAGATCAAGTGTTTACAGTGAAGCATATATGTGAACAGTATTTAGATAAAGGTAGAGAAGTTTTATTGCATTTATGGATTTAGAAAAGGCATATGATAGAGTGGATAGGGGAGCAATGTGGCAAATGTTGCAAGTGTATGGAATAGGTAGTAAGTTACTGAAGGCTGTAAAGAGTTTGTATGAGGATAGTGAGGCTCAGGTTAGGGTGTGTAGGAGAGAGGGAGATTACTTCCCGGTAAAAGTAGGTCTTAGACAGGGATGTGTAATGTCACCATGGTTGTTTAATATATTTATAGATGGGGTTGTAAAGAAGTAAATGCTAGGGTGTTGGGGAGAGGGTGGGATTAAATTATGGGGAATTAAATGCAAAATGGGAGTTGACACAGTTACTTTTTGCTGATGATACTGTGCTTATGGGAGATTCTAAAGAAAAGTTGCAAGGTTAGTGGACGAGTTTGGGAGAGTGTGTAAAGGTAGAAAGTTAAAAGTGAACATAGATAAGAGTAAGGTGATGAGGGTATCAAACGATTTAAATAAAGAAAAATTGGATATCACATTGGAGAGAGGGATTATGGAAGAAGTAAATGTTTTCAGATATTTGGGAGTTGACGTGTCAGCGGATGGGTTTATGAAGGATGAGGTTAACCATAGAATTGATGAAGGAAAAAAGGTGAGTGGTGCATTGAGGTATCTGTGGAGACAAAGAACGTTATCCATGGAGGCAAAGAAGGGAATGTACGAAAGTATAGTGGTACCAACACTCTTATATGGGTGTGAAGCATGGGTTGCAAATGCTGCAGCGAGGAGGAGGCTGGAGGCAGTGGAGATGTCCTGTCTAAGGGCAATGTGTGGTGTAAATATTATGCAGAAAATTCGGAATGTGGAAATTAGGAGAAGGTGTGGAGTTACTAAAAGTATTTGTCAGAGGGCTGAAGAGGGGTTGTTGAGGTGGTTTGGTCATTTAGAGAGAATGGATCAAAGTAGAATGACTTGGAGAGCGTATAAATCTGTAGGGGAAGGAAGGCGGGGTAGGGGTCGTCCTAGAAAAGGTTGGAGGGAAGGGGTAAAGGAGGTTTTGTGGGCGAGGGGCTTGGACTTCCAGCAAGCATGTGTGAGCGTGTTAGATAGGAGTGAATGGAGACGAATGGTTTTTGGGACATGACGATCTGTTGGAGTGTGAGCAGGGTAACATTTTGTGAAGGGATTCAGGGAAACCAGTTAATTGATTTAATTGGACTTGAGTCCTGGAAATGGGAAGTACAATGCCTGCACTTTAAAGGAGGGGTCTGAGATAGTGACAGCTGGGAGGGACTTTTCTCAGCTGTCGTATCTGAGCTCCTCTGCAAAGACAGTGATTATGTATGAGTGTGGTGAAAGTGTTGAATGATGATGAAAGTATTTTCTTTTTGGGTCACCCTGCCTCGGTGGGAGACGGCCGACTTGTTGAAAAAAAAAAAAAAAAATATATATATATATATATATATTTATATATATATGTCGTGCCGATTAGGTAAAACTTGCGATTTTGGCTTAAATAGCAACGCTCACCTTGCCACATAAGACAAGTGAAAATTTGTGTGTGCAATAATTTCGCCAAAATCATTCTGAACATAACGAAAAAAATATATTTAATTGTGTTTGTTTATTATTAAATTAATGTTAACGTATCTAAAATATATTTAGTTGGGTTAGGCTAAATTAAATTGCGCTTGTTGTAATAAGGTTAGGTAGGTTTTCAAAGTTTCTCTTGGTACAAAATTATAAATTCTTACATTAACATAAATGAAAAAAATATATCTTTAAACGTATAAGATAAAATTTTAGAAAGGACTTAATTTTAGATGAGTTCTTGCTAATTGACCAGTTTTACCTAATCGGCACGACATATATATATATAAGAGAATGTATGTATGTACGCACCTGTTTGTGGTTACTGAGGCTTATTTTGAGTTCCTGGTCACACCTTTATGCTGGTATGCTGGTTGTTACCAGGATCACTTCTCTTTATAATGGTTTTACCTATTACACTTACGCTGGAGACACTCGCGCCGGGACACGTGTATGAATATTTCATCATCTGGCAAATGTCAACAGCAACGTCAGATTTTCGTATTTTCAATCTCGAATAACAACGAGCATTTACGACATTTATCAATTCTTTTTTGTTCATTTTTAAACATATAGTTTGGACAATATTAAAAAAAATACATCAATTGGTGATAGTTTACCTATCAAAAAAGTCATTTGACATTAATTATTAACAACTGTTCAAATGAGTAACAATCGCATAATGGTCTCTGCTTTTACGTCCAATAAAAGAATTTTCTGCAAATGTCAACCATCCTCAGGATTTTCGAAAATTTGAATGTCAGTGCGAGTCAGTCCTGATCAAAATACTTGGACACTCAAACATATGTAAATTGGCAACAAACTCTATAAAAAATTATTATGTATCTTATGTTAAACGTCATACGTCTGGGAGTCCAAGTTTACGAGGGTCGTAACTCAGAATAATATATTTAGTTTATGATTGGAACTGGCTGACTTAACGTCTCTTCTCGCAGATTATTCCTGGTCGTAGTAACCAGAATTTTCTCGAGGCGCTAATATTATCGACGAATACCTCGCATACGATAATTTTGCTAGTGAAGCATGAGAAATGGCCATCATTCTGACAACAGCCCGTAGTATTAAAAGGCACTATTAAACGAGAGGCAGTTTAGCAACATAGAAGTGGGGAGGACGTGGCCGTGCAGTCGATAATGAAAATACTGTTTGCCCGTTTCTTTCGATTGAGGCAAAGCCTAATATTGCGGTTAAAGATTTAAGTATAATACTATATGAAAATTTTCCTCTTAAGCGTTTTGTGCCAGATGCGACAATATTAAGAGCCGTACACCGTGAGCTGGTAACTACGCACACCGTGAGCTGGTAACTACGCACACCGTGAGCTGGTAACTACGCACACCGTGAGCTGGTAACTACGCACACCGTGAGCTGGTAACTACGCACACCGTGAGCTGGTAACTCGCCACCGTGAGCTGGTAACTACGCACACCGTGAGCTGGTAACTACGCACACCGTGAGCTGGTAACTACGCACACCGTGAGCTGGTAACTACGCACACCGTGAGCTGGTAACTATGTACACCGTGAGCTGGTAACTATGTACACCGTGAGCTGGTAACTATGTACACCGTGAGCTGGTAACTATGTACACCGTGAGCTGGTAACTACGCACACCGTGAGCTGGTAACTACGCACACCGTGAGCTGGTAACTACGCACACCGTGAGCTGGTAACTACGCACACCGTGAGCTGGTAACTACGCACACCGTGAGCTGGTAACTACGCACACCGTGAGCTGGTAACTACGCACACCGTGAGCTGGTAACTACGCACACCGTGAGCTGGTAACTACGCACACCGTGAGCTGGTAACTACGCACACCGTGAGCTGGTAACTACGCACACCGTGAGCTGGTAACTACGCACACCGTGAGCTGGTAACTACGCACACCGTGAGCTGGTAACTACGCACACCGTGAGCTGGTAACTACGCACACCGTGAGCTGGTAACTACGCACACCGTGAGCTGGTAACTACGCACACCGTGAGCTGGTAACTACGCACACCGTGAGCTGGTAACTACGCACACCGTGAGCTGGTAACTACGCACACCGTGAGCTGGTAACTACGCACACCGTGAGCTGGTAACTACGCACACCGTGAGCTGGTAACTACGCACACCGTGAGCTGGTAACTACGCACACCGTGAGCTGGTAACTACGCACACCGTGAGCTGGTAACTACGCACACCGTGAGCTGGTAACTACGCACACCGTGAGCTGGTAACTACGCACACCGTGAGCTGGTAACTACGCACACCGTGAGCTGGTAACTACGCACACCGTGAGCTGGTAACTACGCACACCGTGAGCTGGTAACTACGCACACCGTGAGCTGGTAACTACGCACACCGTGAGCTGGTAACTACGCACACCGTGAGCTGGTAACTACGCACACCGTGAGCTGGTAACTACGCACACCGTGAGCTGGTAACTACGCACACCGTGAGCTGGTAACTACGCACACCGTGAGCTGGTAACTACGCACACCGTGAGCTGGTAACTACGCACACCGTGAGCTGGTAACTACGCACACCGTGAGCTGGTAACTACGCACACCGTGAGCTGGTAACTACGCACACCGTGAGCTGGTAACTACGCACACCGTGAGCTGGTAACTACGCACACCGTGAGCTGGTAACTACGCACACCGTGAGCTGGTAACTACGCACACCGTGAGCTGGTAACTACGCACACCGTGAGCTGGTAACTACGCACACCGTGAGCTGGTAACTACGCACACCGTGAGCTGGTAACTACGTACACCGTGAGCTGGTAACTACGAAAGTGTGCCGGAATGTTCCCCCATATTAGAAATTCACAAAAAAATTAAATATGCAAGGGCTAACTGTGCCCACTGCATGTACGAGGCAGGACTTCAAAAATTATCGAGTATATTGATGAGACCAGTTATAACCTCCTCTACAAAATATACATATTGCAGCAATATCGGACATATTGAGGTAGCTGTACTACGAAATTCACACAGTAGGTGTTAATGAAGTGTTCAATGATTACATGACCTCTCGCAGTGCAGTCCTTGGTGATTGTTTCAATAATGGACAACGCACCTTGTCATAATGGAGTGTCAGTGTTGTTTCCAGAGAGAAATGCGTTATTTACCTCCTAATTCTGTCTGAATCCAACAGCATCGTAGACCGCTGTGATACTACAAGACGGGCAGGAATATCTCTTTTTAGCCTGAATTAAAAACTGTCAACTACATCAGTCCAGAAGATATTCAGGACTGATGTTATTTGCTCTTTTCTCTAACTTTCATGTTTATATATGAATATACTGTTTACAAATCGTAAAAAAAAATATATACGTAGTTGCTAATTCAAGTTCCATTTAAGCTCTGCTGGTTTTACTGTTTTTCTGAATTTTGTTTTATTAAAATGCTGAAGTGACATTTTCTTGATTTTAATTGTTCACATTTTCTGAACTAAATGAACTAAATTATACGAAGATCAACGACCTGTATATGGTCACTGCCTCACTGACGTACCGTATCTGTCTTTCAAGATTATTTATTTATTTTCATGGAATTCACTAAATCCATAGGGTTCGTTGAATGCTTGGGGTATGGGAGGCAATCAGGTTCGACCCAAGGGAGCAAAGGACAATTGCCATTCCTTGGCCGAGGATCAAAGAACCTCCCTTCAGAAACGTCCAGACCTCATTTTAAATCAACTGACCCAGCAATCCACAACATTCCCTCCCTTCTTACAAAAGACTCCAGTTCAATTTCCATCACTCATTACGTGATCTGCTGCCTTCTAGTTAAAGGCTCTTGATCCACTTTAAGCTACCGTCCCTTTGCCTCCAACATGATTACCTCAAATTTCCCAGGTGTTGTATGATCCTCTCGGGTTTAGTGTTTCCTCAAGAATAAATCAATATGTATTTGTTTTAACGTTTGAGGAGATTTTCTTCATTCCAGCAGGCGTATACAGGTGTATACTAGTGTATACACTCCACCATACACTCCAACCCTACGTAGGTATAGCATACACTCCACTATACACTCGCACACCACTTTAGTAGTGTAAGCACTCCAACATTCACTCCAAATTAGTATTACATATTTTCCTAGTAGTGCTTATCCGGTATGGATCACGGAACGCCTGGGAAATGGTAGGCAGTCAGGTACGATTCAACTAAAATAAAAATGGGTAGCTCCAATTCCTCGGATCAAGAGCCTCTCAATGACCTCGACTCCCTTGACCAAAAAATTAGCCCTCCAAAACATGCCATTAACTAATGTGTCCAGGAGACTCCTCTCTCTAACTCTCTCCCAAGAACGAATAATTTATGACTAGAGGCAAATTTCTCTCTCATTTTGAAACTCAAAATCCCAAAAAATAAACATGATGTTGGAACCCCCCCAAAAAAATGGTATGTGCTCTCCCCACCTGCCATAACTTATGATACCAGGAGAGGCCATTGAAGATCAACTTGATACCTTTCCAATACAATATTTGGAGTGCTGGATCGCCATCGAGGCGTTAGTCAGCCTCTGACACCAGCTAAAGTTTTTTAATACAAATGTCTATTAAATATATGTAAAATTTAATATTAAAATGCGTGGCCGCGTGTGTGTTTTGTATACTTATCTATATGTGGTTGCAGAGATCGAGTCTCAGCTCCTGGGCCCCACCTTTTTGCTGGTCGCAACTAGATTCACTCCCGGCTTTAAGAGCCTAGTCTTATCTCTCTTTAAAGCTATGTATGGATCCCGCCTCCACCACTTCACTCTCCAGATTGTTCCACTTCCTGACAGCTCTGTGTGTGTGTGTGTGTGTGTGTGTGTGTGTGTGTGTTAGTGTGTGTGTGTGTTAGTGTGTGTGTGTTAGTGTGTGTGTGTTAGTGTGTGTGTGTTAGATTTTCGGTGTTTGTTTCAGCTCTTGGTCATGCCTCTTAACTGAAATGTATTCTTCAGCTGCTTCATATGTTGTTCATCCGCTAAATAGTGTGTTTCAACGTTTCAACTGCGTCGCTGCAGGTTAGTAAAGGTTAGTAATTTCTAGCAATTTTTTTCCTTCCATAGTAGGGAGCCGCCTCCTACCCGAGCTGAGAACCTTTCTCTATTGTTCCGTAGTATTTTGTATGGTGAGCATATCTCCTCTTGGTCTTCGTTCCTCTAGCGACACAAGACCTAGATCTAGTATTTCCATTTTTTGTAGCTCATTCTGCTCTGTTCATGTACCAGCCTTGATAATCTCATGTGCAATTTCTCGTGCATTCGCACTGAGTTTTGCTAGGCGAGGGTTCTACAGCGTCGATGCATACTCAAGAACAGAGCACTCATATTATGTAAAGTATGTGTTAACGAGGGTTTTTTTTAGTCTCGATTCCTGAAAGCCACTCTTATGTTTGGAAGCCTAGCCTGTGCTTCTCGTATTACTCTTCTCATATGCTCTTCAGGGGACAGTTTTGGGGGAATGGTTATTCACATCTCATTTTCTTTGACTTTTCTTGAGCTTTCTAGTCTTCCTCGTCTCTATTTTTTTTCCCTGTCAGATTGTACTCCGTATCGACCTTTATTCTCCATCTCCCACCTTGACAACTTTGATTTTCCTTGTTAAATTTCCGTAACCATTTATCCAACCATCCCTGATGGCTACCTAGTGTTATTGCAGCTGTTTTTTTTTTTCATCCTGTTCCAGTTCAATATAGTTAACGGTGCAAGTGGGACCGAAAAGTCATGTCGTTCTCCTATGTGTAGGTTACTTGTGTATTGTTCCATTTATGGTATTGTAGTTTTTTTTTTTTTTTCATTCTCATCATTATTCTGGCATCATCCGTAAACAAGCACATACGAGCTAACGTATTTAACCAGGTCAGTTATATAGACCAGAAACATGTTTCATCCCATATAGTTGTTTAGAAAGGCACACAAGCAAACACTAGGACTTTTTCTAATAAATATGTCCTAGTATTTGCTCACGTGTCTTTTTAAACCAATTTGTCGGCATCTATAACCAGGTTTATACCATCCCATATAGTTATTAATATTTTGTATAGTTCAATAATTCCCTAATCCTGGGTAATTTATTTCCTTTAACTTTAATTTTCTTCTAAGTAGCATCGTATCAAACTATCAATGAGTATGCAGTGCATCCATCCTCTTATTTTACCTACCAAACCTTTGTTACTAATATATGGCTTTAAGATGCACGAAATTACATTTCTGAATCAATACTAGCGTTCTGTGAGGAATCTAATACATTCTTACATTTTCACAAAGTCTATTTACCTTCTCCAGCAATTTGCATGCTACGCTAGTTGGGGATTACCAGTCTGTATTTCAAGGCCTCTTCCCTGTCAGCTCTCTGAAATAATGGTATCACATTTCTAATCTTCCAGTCGTCTGGGACTTCACCCGTTCCTAATTATTTTCAAAGGCCAGACTGAATAGCTTGCGTAGAATTTCATTTATAATATTCGTGGTTGTAATCCATGTAATACTGATATGTCTGCTATTTAAAGTTCAATCAGGAATCCACTCAATTCTTCAGTGGCCGTTTCAAGGCTTGATAGTTTTATGTGGTATATTCTATCTTCACTTTCTGATATTGGCCTCTCTTACACACACACACACACACACACACACACACACACACACACACACACACACACACACACACACACACACACACACACACACACACACACACACACCCACAACCTCGCAACCACACTCAAAAAATGTGAGGTGGGGCGATTTTCCACACACAATTCTATTAGCAGTAAAGGCCAACTGCATCCCTAGCGGGCAGCAATCGACGACAAACAATGATAAAGGGGACACGATACTGCCTCTACACCACTCTACACGTGTTTTACGAGTGTAGGGGCAAATTTTGGTCCCCCTCTGTGTGTGTGTGTGTGTGTGTGTGTGTACTCACCTATTTGTACTCACCTATTTGTGGTTGCAGGGGTCGAGTCATAGCTCCTGGCCCCGCCTCTTCACTGATTGCTACTAGGTCCTCTCTCTCTCTCTCTCCCTGCTCCACGAGCTTTATCAAACCTAGTCTTAAAACTATGTATGGTTCCTGCCTCCACTATGTCGCTTTCTAAGCTATTCCACTTCCTGACAACTCTATGACTGAAGAAATACTTCCTAACATCCCTTTGACTCATAGGAGTCTTCAACTTCCAATTGTGACCCCTTGTTTCTGTGTCCCCTCTCTGGAACATCTTGTCTCTGTCCACCTTATCTATTCCTCGCAGTATTTTATATGTCGTTATCATGTCTCCCCTAACCCTCCTGTCCTCTAGTGTCGTCAGGCCGATTTCCCTTAACCTTTCTTCGTAGGACAATCCCCTTAGCTCTGGGACTAGTCTTGTTGCAAACCTTTGCACTTTCTCTAATTTCTTGACGTGCTTGACCAGGTGTGGGTTCCAAACTGGTGCTGCATACTCCAGTATGGGCCTGACGTATATGGTATACAGAGTCTTGAATGATTCCTTAGTGAGGTATTGGAACGCTATTCTTAGGTTTGCCAGCCGCCCGTATGCTGCAGCAGTTATCTGATTGATGTGTGCCTCAGGAGATGTGCTCGGTATTATACTCACCCCAAGATCTTTTTCTTTGAGTGAGGTTTGCAGTCTTTGGCCACCTAGACTATACTCTGTCTGCGGTCTTCTTTGCCCTTCCCCGATATTCATGACTTTACATTTGGCAGGGTTAAATTCAAGGAGCCACTTACTGGACCAGGCTTGCAGCCTGTCCAGGTCTCTTTGTAGTCCTGCCTGATCCTCGATTGATTTGATTCTTCTCATTAACTTCACATCATCTGCAAATAGTGACACTTCTGAGTCTACCCCTTCCGTTATGTCATTCACATATACCAAAAACAGTACAGGTCCTAGGACTGACCCTTGTGGAACTCCACTCGTCACAGGTGCCCACTCTGACATCTCGTCACGTACCATGACTCGTTGTTGCCTCCCTGTCAGATATTCTCTGATCCATTGCAGTGCTTTTCCTGTTACGTGTGCCTGATCCTCTAGCTTTTGCATTAATCTCTTGTGAGGAACTGTGTCGAACGCCTTCTTGCAGTCCAAAAAATGCAGTCTATCCACCCTCTCTCTCGTGTCTTACTTCTGTTACCTTGTCATAAAACTCCAGTAGGTTTGTGACACAGGATTTTCCTTCCCTGAAACCGTGCTGGTTGTCGTTTATAAGCTTGTGTCTTTCTAGGTGCTCCACCACTCTCCTCCTGATGATCTTCTCCATGACTTTGCATACTATACACGTCAGTGACACAGGTCTGTAGTTTAATGCCTCGTGTCTGTCTCCTTTCTTAAAATTGGGACTACATTTGCCATCTTCCACGCCTCAGGTAGTTGCCCAGTTTCAATGGATGTGTTGAAGATTTGTGTTAGTGGCACACACAACATCTCTGCTCCTCTCTAAGGACCCACGGAGAAATGTTGTCCGGTCCCACCGCTTTTGAGGTATCGAGTTCACATAGCAGCTTCTTCACCTCCTCCTCGGTTGTGTGTATTTCATCCAGCACTTGTTGGTATACCTCCCTATTCTGAATTCCTGGAGTCCTTCCTGTCTCCTGTGTAAATACTTCTTTAAATCTCATGTTGAGCTCCTCACATACCTCTTGGTCGTTTATTGTGAACTCCCACCTTCCTTTCTCAGCCTGATTACCTGGTCCTTGACTGTTGTTTTCCTCCTGATGTGGCTATACAACAGCTTCGGGTCAGACTTGACTTTTGATGCTATATCATTTTCATATTGTCGCTGAGCCTCCCTTCTTACATGTGCATATTCGTTTCTGGCTCTTCGGCTAATCTCTTTATTTTCCTGGGTCCTTTGTCTTCTGTACTTTTTCCATTCTCTATTACACTTACTTTTTGCCTCCCTACACCTCTGGCTGAACCAAGGACTCGTTCTGGTCTTCCCATTACTTCTGTTTCCCTTGGGGACAAACCTCTCCTCTGCCTCTTTGCATTTGGTTGTCACATATTCCATCATTTCTTTTACTGTGTGTGTGTGTGTGTGTGTGTGTGTGTGTGTGTAGCAGGGCGTTTCCTGTAAAGCTAATGAACTTTATTACTGGCCCCTCCTATTATAGGGGGCACTAATATTATTTTAAGTATAAAACTGATGAAACTAATAGGAAAATAAAGCCCTCAGAGAGGCACAGGAGCGACGCTGAGAATATTTACTCGTCAGCCTGAGCACTTTTGTTTGTAAACAAAAGATTCTCGCTGCCACAGTGGTGTTTGTTCTGGCTACACTGAGTGGAATGGTGTTTGTTCTAGGAATACCGAGAGGAATGGGGTTTGTTCTGGTGATACTGAGAAAGATGGTGTTTGTTTTGTTTCCCCTGAGGCGAATATTTTTGCCTACACTGAGGGAAGGGGGTTTGTTCTTCTTACACTGAGTGGGATGCGGTTCTGAAATTTTTGGTCATAATTAGTGAACAGAGTTGGTGCATTTCAGTTCCGGACCTGTATCAGAAAGCTTCCTGTATCTTTGCCTGCACTCACAATTTGTGGAGTAATCTCTTGTGATTAATTACCTGGAGTTTACCTGGAGAGGGTTTCGGGGGTCAACGCCCCCGCGGCTCGGTCTGAGACCAGGCCGAAACAATTCACAAATACACACTCCACCCGTCGCTTCTTTTTCTTAATCTCCGTTATTTTGTTTGAGAACTACAATTTTACCTTCTCTCTCTACTTGTTCTGGCTCTTGTTGGATCTAAATGGAGCATTGCTAACAATAGAGAAGACAAGACAGTCATTTTGGAGGACAACACGAAGTGATGAAGCTCCACACAGATATAAACGTACCAGATATAAACGTCTTTTCTCACCAGGTGTTCTAACACACTTATTATATTTTTAATTACCCTAGATACTTTTCATGTCTAGGATACCAGGCTGTAGGTCAGTGCTGCCCGTCTATCCACTTGATTGAAGTTTTGGAACAATATTTGCTCTCCTTCAGTACTCATTTTTCTTGTCCTTAGACTGACCCCACTTATACTGCTGCTATGACTACCACTCCAGTTCTACTATCATTACTATTGTCTCCCTTCATTTCACCTTTCTCTTTCGTGCCACTTACCTATTCTCCTTTCTTTCTACTACCCTTCTACTACTACCCCTCTTTTACTACTTCCACTACCAACCTTAAAACTACCACTTCTTTTTCTTCCTCTCTTGCTCCCGTCTCCTCGCCTATATATAGTGGCTTCCCTCACTCTTTTGTGTTAGTGTGATTTTGTAAATGGTTCAAGTTGGACCGTAACGTCGTCGTAAGCTCCTCTCTCCTTTGAGCGAGTTATTTGTGTATTGTTTGTCACGGTATTGTGCCTTTTTGTTCTTTACAAGACTGTATTCATCCAGGTGTTATAGATAGTCGCTATTGGTTTATACAGTGCCTCTACTCCCTCACCAAGTGGTCCAGTTTGGTAGCTTTATTGATCCTCTTGTTTTGAACACGACTAATTCATAAGGCAGCTTCTTTTTATGTATACACAAATTTTCGCTTGCCTTATACAGCAAGAAGAGCGTTGCTATTTAATTAAGCCAAAATCGCAAGTTTTGTCTATTCGGCACGGCTCTGAGGAGCTGGATGAGATTTTCGCATTATAATCAGTGACAAACGTGTAACAATATGTACTAGACATGTATATCTCACACCTTGTGTACTGTATATGCCATCTTTATATCAACAATTTATCTCTTTAAATCTTTTGTACCATATTATGTAATAAAATATACCTATTGGTAAAAAAAAAGAATAAAAAGATGGGATGGTAGAAGTGGAATATTCAAATGGCTTCAGGAAGAAATCCAAATATTCTTCCTAGAAGCCTTTTTATCCACTTCTCCGAGGCCATGGGTCCCACAATTTGTACCAGAGGTGTACCCCATCCTATATATATATATATATATATATATATATATATATATATATATATATATATATATATATATATATATATATATATATACAATATTATATTATTGGCGTCGCTTAAAAACCTCGCACGTTCTTGACAGCCACTTACGTCCATTAACGCCCCTCTCCCCCCTCCACCCCCAGAGCAAAAGAAAAGAAAAACAACGACCAAGTATTTAATTAATCGTGTTTCTTGAAGTTTTCGGTGATAAGGAGAACCTCAGACTGGACCCCCCTGTCCTTTCCCTGCCAACCACCCTGCCACTCTGCTCCCCTGCCCTCCCTGCTTAATCACCCCCGGCTTATCCGCTCCCCCTTCGGCACACAACTTTCGCTCTATATTCAGGCAAACTTGTTTTAATCATTCTTGTAGAGAAGAACAGGAGACACCAACCAGTTTAATTAGACGAACGTTTTTTCTTGCTTGTGTGGGATGGTGGGATATAGTGTAGATGTGCTTAATTGTGGTACAGGAGAGAGTTGTTGAGAGGGGAGGTTTTGAGGTGTTAGACAAGGGAGAGAGAGGTTCTGAGGTGTTAGACAAGGGAGAGAGAGGTTCTGAGGTGTTAGACAAGGGAGAGAGAGGTTCTGAGGTGTTAGACAAGGGAGAGAGGTTCTGAGGTGTTAGACAAGGAGAGAGAGGTTCTGAGGTGTTAGACAAGGGAGAGAGAGGTTCTGAGGTGTTAGACAAGGGAGAGAGGTTCTGAGGTGTTAGACAAGGGAGAGAGGTTCTGAGGTGTTAGACAAGGGAGAGAGAGGTTCTGAGGTGTTAGACAAGGGAGAGAGAGGTTCTGAGGTGTTAGACAAGGGAGAGAGAGGTTCTGAGGTGTTAGACAAGGGAGAGAGAGGTTCTGAGGTGTTAGACAAGGGAGAGAGAGGTTCTGAGGTGTTAGACAAGGGAGAGAGAGGTTCTGAGGTGTTAGACAAGGGAGAGAGAGGTTCTGAGGTGTTAGACAAGGGAGAGAGAGGTTCTGAGGTGTTAGACAAGGGAGAGAGAGGTTCTGAGGTGTTAGAGAAGGATAGGGAATGTTTAGGGGGGCGTTGGAGGGGAAGAGAGATAGGGTTTCAGGGGATTGGTAGTTGTAGGGAAAAGACGGATTTTTCAGGGAAGGAAGGTGGGACCCAGCAAAGGTTTGAGGAAGGGGTTGAATGGATGAGGAGGGGAACGGAAGTGAGGAGGAGGGGGAGAAAAGAGATGGATGGGAAAGGAGGGGGAGAAAAGAGAAGATGGATGGGAAAGGAGGGGGAGAAAAGAGAAGATGGATGGGAGAGGAGGAGGAGGTTTTCACATATAATTACACAATTTCAATTAGCAGTGTAAGGGTACAGAGGAAATATGTTTGCAGTGTCCCACCTTCATTTAGATTTATCTAAATTTTTCTTAAGCTTTACAATAGTTGAAAAATTGTATGTTAATACCAGGAAGAGGTGGAAAAGAAAACTTATGTACAGTTCAGGAAATTTATTAGACGCAACGTTTCGTCACGTGTGTTTTCTTCGTCACTCGTGGCGAAACGTTTCCTCTAATAAATGTCCTGAGCTGTAAAAAAAAAGTATCTTTACAATAATCGCTGCACTCATACTTAGTTCCTGGAGCACCGTCTACTCATAAGAACATAAGAAACATAAGAAAGGTGGAACACTGCAGCAGGCCTGTTGGCCCATACTAGGCAGGTCCTTCACATTCCATTCTATTTGTAAGCCCTTCCTTCGAACTTTACGCTTACCAATTTCCTTTCAACATTCCACCTGAAACAAGCGATTAACGCACAGGTATAACTACGGCATTTACCGCTAGGTGAACGAGGGTTACAGGGGTCAAGGAGACTTGCCCAAACGTCTCTACTTTCTCAAGATGGCACCCGGGTCTTCCGCTTGAGAATTGAAGATTGTAAATTTTTTCCTCCCCATTACAAAATCGTGGAAAGTTTGTCTTTTTGTTTCATAGCCTCTTTTGATCTGGTTATAACAAAAATTTATATCTGATAGAAAATCGTACCAACACATCTTATGATACTTCATTTTTATACGAGGTGAATCGGTGAGCCTGAGAAACGCTCGATCATATGACAAAAGATTGTATTATCATATTTCTCCTGTCAAACAAAATACCACAAACTCCAATTCTCTTTCCATCTTGCAAAAAAGAGAGGAGCAGTACTCTCGACATTTGGATGACAGGACACAGGTACATACACACAGGATATCTTTTGTTAGATTAGTTTCGGTCTTGGACTTTACCTTGGTAACTCTATGGTCCCTTGGTCACTCCATATTGCCGGTATCACAACATTCTACTTTAATCTTTAGATATTCTGGTCTCATTTATCTGATATTTTTAATACTTCAGTGGCACTATTAATATTAATTCCAAATGAGAGGTGCATTTGAGGAATTATTACATCACTTTTACTAAACTCAACATTTCATTTCAAGTTTCTTCTCGTGTACTCGAAATTTGTAATGTCAGTTTAGTACACATTGGTAAGTGGCTCAGAATGGTGGGTTGTAATCTAACTTATCTGTGCCTAATTCCTATTGGTGGAATGCTAGCCACTTTTTCTAAACTTAGTTCCTATTGGTGGGTCTTAAGTTATCGCTACTTATAAAAAAATTTACGTGTGTGTGTGTGTGTGTGTGTGTGTGTGTGTGTGTGTGTGTGTGTCAGTCAGGATAATCAATATAGCCAATCATTATAGACAAATAAAGTAGCAACACAAATTCATTTCTAATTAGCACCCTCACTGTTGCACACTAATAAGGGAACTAATTGATCATTATCAGTCGACTAATGGCTATTTTCATTAAATCTAATATTCAGGTTTATAGTTTTACCTCCGGAAATCAACTTGTTTATACTAATTTAATGTTTAATTATGAAGAGAGCATATATAAAGGCAGGGGGAGGGAAAAGAGAGCACCCAATCGCGCTTACCCTCCTCACACACACACACACACACACACACACACACACACACACACACACACCTAGGCTTATAAGTGCTATATACAAAGCACAGTTAAAATTCATTAATATACACTGAATTACCTTTGATGGCTAAGTTTGATCATCGACTAGTCCACTCCTTAACTTTCTGCACTAAAAAAATTCCACAGTTTTTAATATTCATTATTCAACATGTACAGGGAGATAATGACACAAGTTTCAGAGAACTCTTTATTTGTGGCACCTTGTCTCTCGCTGCAGAGCTTTCCAAGACTCTAAACAGCTTTTCACAGCTCTTCACAGAGCAATGCTCTGTCAGTAAAAGTTTGTTCTGCAACTTCTTTTTTCGTAAATTTGTTAGTAATTTCCCATTTCGGTCAGTCAAGTACATCACAGCACTTGTCATTTTCAATACATAACCCTGCACATCTTCACTTATAACAAGGTATCTTTACTTAGTCCTGTGCATCTTCACCTAGTATATGTTATCTTTACTCAGTTATGTGCATCTTCACTTCAAAGTACCAGATATATCTACCACATAGCCCAGTGCATCTTCACAGCCGCTGTCTTCATCTCTTCACACTAAGTCAGTGTTGCAGGGTTAAAATTGAATGAAACTGGGCAGCTGTTCAAACTATTTTCAACCTCTGTACAGTTTTATACGACACGTATAACTCTACATAACACTTGTATATAAATCTAATCTGTAACACTTGTGTTTCTCTTGTTATTATCTAGTTAAGGAATTAGTTTTCCTTAAGATTGACTTTATTTTTTTTTTTTCAAACTCTTAAGAGTTCAAAATCTCAGGGTTAGGTGGCTACCCATGCAAAATTGTATTACTCTGACTAAAAAAGGTCTATTTTTATAATTATAATTAGGAAAGCCCGTGTGTTATACACAGAAGTGCTGGGGACAACAGACAGACAAAATGTGATCAGTCGCGAGAAGCCTTCACCAAATTCAACTTCAGTAACAAAAACATAAGGTAGGACCAAGTAAACCAAGTCCTAAATGATATAAACTGTACTCAACCTGTAGAAAGAACAGAGACAGATGGAACAATACCCAAACAACGGGACAGGCAGGCGGCTTTGAAAGTACACGACAGGTATCCATGACAAGCGTACTATTTAAGATAATGGTGCGGATAATAAGAGTGGGGAAGCACCTGGAGAGGCATGGCCTCATAAACGCCAGCCAACACGGGATTAGAGATGGTAAATCCTATCTCACCTGACATGAATACAATTATGTATAAACGACTACTGTGGAATCACAAGATTAGAAAAACCAAGAGTGGTTCTGTGTTCGGGAAGACATCAAAAATAGCTTAAAACGTGTGTATATTAACACGTGATAGTGCTCAGGTGCTTCAGTCTGTAGTTTTAACGGTGTATCGTTATATATATGTTTATGTATATATATATATATATATATATATATATATATATATATATATATATATATATATATATATATATATATACACGTTTCAAGATATATTTTCATTTATGTTAATGTAAAAATTAATAATTTTGTACCAAAAGAACCTTAGAAAACTTAATTTAGCCTAATCCAACTAAATATATTTTAGATAAAGTTTACAATAATTTAATAAACAATGAAATATATTTTTTCGTTAGGTTCAGAATGATTTTTGCGAAATTATTGTATACACAAATTTTGCTTGCCTTATTCGGCAAGAAGAGCGTTGCTATTTAAGCCAAAATTGCAAGTTTTACCTATTCGGCCCGACATTATATATATATATATATATATATATGTCGGGCCGAATAGGTAAAACTTGCAATTTTGGCTTAAATAGCAACGCTCTTCTTGCCGAATAAGGCAAGCAAAAATTTGTGTATACAATATATATATATATATGTCGGGCCGAATAGGTAAAACTTGCAATTTTGGCTTAAATAGCAACGCTCTTCTTGCCGAATAAGGCAAGCAAAAATTTGTGTATACAATAATTTCGCAAAAAATCATTCTGAACCTAACGAAAAAAATATATTTCATTGTTTATTAAATTATTGTAAACTTTATCTAAAATATATTTAGTTGGATTAGGCTAAATTAAGTTTTCTAAGGTTCTTTTGGTACAAAATTATTAATTTTTACATTAACATAAATGAAAAATATATCTTGAAACGTATAAGAAAATGTTTTTGAAAGGACTTTATTTTAAATGAGTTCTTGCTAATTCACCAATTTTACCTATGTATAACAAACTGTGGTCTGTTATTTCTAAAATACCACTTGTTCGTGGTTGCATTAATATATATAATGTATATACGTCCAAAAGAGACTGAGAGCAAATACAATGAACTAGATTTCCCCATTAACATGATCATTATTTCAAAACTTTATTTTTATGTTACATTAAAATTATATTTGTTATTATTGTCATTAGTGTTCATGGTGGCAGTGACAGTCATAATTAAAGTTACCAAAAACACTTGGGTGCTTTCTACACGATTGAGCCATAGTTCCTCCAACTCGTTATTTCTTATGCCACTCATCATGCCTTCCCCATCTTTACCCAACTCGCCTCTCTTCTGCGCTAACTCCGGCCGTTGCTGCTCTTATGGACGCTTGTTACACGAAACTACGCTCGTGAGCTCTTGTAACGAGACTCAGTGCAGTAACCGTGATGGTAACGGCCTGCCTTCAGAATAATGCTTGTTCCGTTGTTAGCTATTGGTCCTAAATTTACTTCAAATTGGTTTTAGAGGGGGGAAAAACCACGTGGATGGTGATACACATACAGATTCATAGACAAACTTAGATAAACAAATAGTACCGTAGTCACTTGCATCTCTAGCACGTAACAACATCTTCCCAGACGAAATCATCTGTGAAATACACCTCCTGCCCTGGCTGAGGAAGAGAGAGAGAGAGAACAGATGCTGCGTGAATTTCACATGCAGCAGAATGTCTGCAGTCTTTATCATATATTTTCTGTCAGCATTTTCTTTATTGATGAATTTTAAATGGATATTTAAAATAGTTCAATTTCCATTTTAAATTTCGCACACAAAACCCAGGAATTGAATATGAATATTTTAATCCCTAAGCATGGAGCCTAGACACCTTAAAATAATAATAATAATAATAATAAAAATAATAATAATAGCTTCAGGTGGGGTGATTTGAGACACTGGCCCTTATTAATTTTGTTTTCAATTTAAATTCACATTTCTCTTGTTTACTCACAAAGTTTTTTCTTTAATATAAGGAAGATTAATACCTGGGAAAAAAATATATAACAGTTATAAGACTATGCTTTGCTAAACTTTCTCCCGCCTCTCCTGAAATAACTACTATTTTAGAACAGCTATTTCAGGAGTTAAATTGCTGCTTTTTGTTTGTAGTATCTTATAAGTCGTTATAAGGTTCAGCTTTATACTATATTTAGCCTACTTATGGTTTCTGGAGGAAGTAACGTCAGTGCAGTCTTCAAGACGGAGCTGGACAGCCGCCTAAAGTCGGTTCCCGATCACCAGGGCTGTGGTTCGTACGTCGGTTTGCGAGCGGCCAGCATTAACATCCTGGTTGATCAGGCCCTCATCCACCGCGAGGCCTGGTTATTGACCGGGCCGCGGGGGCGTTAACCCCCCTCAAAACACCCTCCAGGTATGACCCTCCAGAGAGCAGCAATCCCACCCCTCCTTCAGAGTGCAAGCACTGTACTTCCCACCTCCAGGATAAACCTTGTGTAGTGGATTATGGTACGAAAGTTTGTATAGTGAAATTTCTTGAGTGGAAATTAAACGATGAATGTGTGTGACCCGTTCTTGATGATGATCATGTTGTTGTTTTGTCAGAATCATTGATTTTTTACCCAATAAAGTTAACCGGAACATTACCTTTCTAAAGTTTAGAAATTGATAAATTATTTTCCGAGTTCAAAATGATTTTGAGGCCAGAGGATTTATAATTTGCCATGCTTTTTTTATTTTACTTTTCCTTCATTTATATAATGTTTTGCATTTCATTTAAATGTAATAAGTGTCGTTTTTGCTCAAATCTAAATTCATTCAATACATTGGCAAGCTTCATTACCCATATTTACTGTCTCCAATCGCCCCACATATCTCCAGTCTCCCCACGTAGCCTCTCCAATCACCCCAAGTCTCCAATCACCCAACCCAGTATAGGGTGAATCATAACTAGTCAAATGGTATTTATGCAAAAAGTATTTGAGATAAGTCTTTATAACTTGGAAGGGAACTGAAGTGTTATGTGACAATACTTTACCTAAAATAAGTGACTTTGTTTCTGTAGTTTGTGTGGGAATAATATTAGTACTTGTCTCAGGTCACCTCACCTGAGGCTAGTAATAATTATAATAATTTAAATAAAGAGCTAAAGTTATAGAGGTTATACAGTGCCTTAGGTTTGATCTGAAGAAGGGGAGGAATGTTCTAGCTTCTCAAAAGACCTTCACCAGCTTCATGACATTCACAATGAAGGGAGAAAGCCTAATATACAGAACTATGAAGCAGAGCTAAGGGGATTATCCTACGAAGAAAGGTTAAGGGAAATCGGCCTGACGACACTAGAGGACAGGATTGTTAGGGAAGACATGATAACGACATATAAAATACTGCGAGGAATAGATAAGGTGGACAGAGATAAGATGTTCCAGAGAGGGGACACAGAAACAAGGGGTCACAATTGGAAGTTGAAGACTCCTATGAGTCAAAGGGATGTTAGGAAGTATTTCTTCAGTCATAGAGTTGTCAAGAAGTGGAATAGCCTAGAAAGCGACGTAGTGGAGGCAGGAACCACACATAGTTTTAGGACGAGGTTTGATAAAGCTCATGGAGCAGGGAGAGAGAGGACCTAGTAGCAATCAGTGAAGAGGCGGGACCAGGAGCTATGACTCGACCCCTGCAACCACAAATAAGTGAGTGTACACACGCACACGCGCGTGTAAATTTACTCGGTATATATATTCACACCACCGATATTATTCTGTTGACATTCTCCTCGAGTGATATCTGATACACAATGATCTTTGTGAAGAGAAGATGCACGTTGCAGAAGAGGGAGACAGCTGGTGCTGTCTCCCTCACGGATGGTGGTGCGTCTCCTCCCGGATGGTGGTGCGTCTCCTCCCGGAAGGTGGTGGGTCTCCTCCCGGACGGTGGTGGGTCTCCTCCCGGACGGTGGTGGGTCTCCTCCCGGACGGTGGTGGGTCTCCTCCCGGACGGTGGTGGGTCTCCTCCCGGACGGTGGTGGGTCTCCTCCCGGACGGTGGTGGGCTCCTCCCGGACGGTGGTGGGTCTCCTCCCGGACGGTGGTGGGTCTCCTCCCGGACGGTGGTGGGTCTCCTCCCGGACGGTGGTGGGTCTCCTCCCGGACGGTGGTGGGTCTCCTCCCGGACGGTGGTGGGTCTCCTCCCGGACGGTGGTGGGTCTCCTCCCTGGACGGTGGTGGTCTCCTCCCGGACGGTGGTGGGTCTCCTCCCGGACGGTGGTGGGTCTCCTCCCGGACGGTGGTGGGTCTCCTCCCGGACGGTGGTGGGTCTCCTCCCGGACGGTGGTGGGTCTCCTCCCGGACGGTGGTGGGTCTCCTCCCGGACGGTGGTGGGTCTCCTCCCGGACGGTGGTGGGTCTCCTCCCGGACGGTGGTGGGTCTCCTCCCGGACGGTGGTGGGTCTCCTCCCGGACGGTGGTGGGTCTCCTCCCGGACGGTGGTGGGTCTCCTCCCGGACGGTGGTGGGTCTCCTCCCGGACGGTGGTGGGTCTCCTCCCGGACGGTGGTGGGTCTCCTCCCGGACGGTGGTGGGTCTCCTCCCGGACGGTGGTGGGTCTCCTCCCGGACGGTG
This sequence comes from Cherax destructor, assembly GCA_009830355.1. Lineage (NCBI taxonomy): Eukaryota > Metazoa > Arthropoda > Malacostraca > Decapoda > Parastacidae > Cherax > Cherax destructor. Next base: position 47,064 of record WNWK01014771.1, read on the forward strand.
GTGGGTCTCCTCCCGGACGGTGGTGGGTCTCCTCCCGGACGGTGGTGGGTCTCCTCCCGGACGGTGGTGGGTCTCCTCCCGGACGGTGGTGGGTCTCCTCCCGGACGGTGGTGGGTCTCCTCCCGGACGGTGGTGGGTCTCCTCCCGGACGGTGGTGGGTCTCCTCCCGGACGGTGGTGGGTCTCCTCCCGGACGGTGGTGGGTCTCCTCCCGGACGGTAGTCTCTCTCTCTCCTCCCGGACGGTAGTCTCTCTCTCCTCCCGGACGGTAGTCTCTCTCTCCTCCCGGACGGTAGTCTCTCTCTCTCCTCCGGACGGTAGTCTCTCTCTCCTCCCGGACGGTAGTTCTCTCTCCTCCCGGACGGTAGTCTCTCTCTCTCCTCCCGGACGGTAGTCTCTCTCTCCTCCCGGACGGTAGTCTCTCTCTCCTCCTCCCGGACGGTAGTCTCTCTCTCCTCCCGGACGGTAGTCTCTCTCTCCTCCCGGACGGTAGTCTCTCTCTCTCCTCCCGGACGGTAGTCTCTCTCTCTCCTCCCGGACGGTAGTCTCTCTCTCTCCTCCCGGACGGTAGTCTCTCTCTCTCCTCCCGGACGGTAGTCTCTCTCTCTCCTCCCGGACGGTAGTCTCTCTCTCTCCTCCCGGACGGTAGTCTCTCTCTCCTCCCGGACGGTAGTCTCTCTCTCTCCCGGACGGTAGTCTCTCTCTCCTCCCGGACGGTAGTCCTCTCCTCCCGGACGGTAGTCTCTCTCTCTCCTCCCGGACGGTAGTCTCTCTCTTCTCCCGGACGGTAGTCTCTCTCTCCTCCCGGACGGTAGTCTCTCTCTCTCCTCCCGGACGGTAGTCTCTCTCTCTCCTCCCGGAGGGTAGTCTCTCTCTCTCCTCCCAGAGGGTAGTCTCTCTCTCTCCTCCCAGAGGGTAGTCTCTCTCTCTCCTCCCAGAGGGTAGTCTCTCTCTCTCCTCCCAGAGGGTAGTCTCTCTCTCTCCTCCCAGAGGGTAGTCTCTCTCTCTCCTCCCAGAGGGTAGTCTCTCTCTCTCCTCCCAGAGGGTAGTCTCTCTCTCTCTCCCAGAGGGTAGTCTCTCTCTCTCCCAGAGGGTAGTCTCTCCCTCCCAGAGGGTGGTCTCTCTCGGGGAGTCTCTCTCCCAGAGGGAGTCTCTCTCTCTCCTCCCAGAGGGTAGTCTCTCTCTCTCCTCCCAGAGGGTAGTCTCTCTCTCTCCTCCCAGAGGGTAGTCTCTCTCTCCTCCCAGAGGGTAGTCTCTCTCTCTCTCCCAGAGGTAGTTCTTTCCCAGAGGGTGGTGTCTCTCTCTCCCAGAGGGTAGTCTCTCCCTCTCTCTTCCCAGAGGGTAGTTTCTCTCTCTCCCAGAGGGTAGCTCTCTCTTCCCAGAGGGTAGTCTCTCTCTCTCCCAGAGGGTAGTCTCTCTCTCCCAGAGGGTAGTTCTCTCTCTCTCCCAGAGGTGTGTCTCTCTCTCTCCCAGAGGTAGTTCTCTCTCTCTCTCCCAGAGGGTAGTCTCTCTCTCTCTCCCAGAGGGTAGTCTCTCTCTCTCCAGAGGTAGTCTCTCTCTCTCTCCCAGAGGTAGCCTCTCTCTCTCTCTCCCGACGGTAGTCTCTCTCTCTCTCCCGACGGGTAGTCTCTCTCTCTCTCCCTAGACGGTAGTCTCTCTCTCTCTCTCTCTCTCTCTCTCTCTCTCCTCTCTCTCCCCCGACGGTAGTCTCTCTCTCTCTCCCCGACGGGCCCTTCTCTCTCTCTCCCGACGGTACTCTCCTCTCTCTCTCCCAGACGGTAGTTTTTTCTCTCTCTCTCTCTCCTCTCTCTCTCTCTCTCTCTCCGACGGTAGTCTCTCCTCTCTCTCCTCCCGACGGTAGTCTCTCCCTCGGTCGTCTCTCTCTCCCCCGACGGTAGTCTCTCTCCCCCGACGTGGTCTCTCTCTCTCTCTCCCCGACGGTAGTCTTCTCTCCCCGACGGTAGTCTTCTCTCCCGACGGTAGTCTCTCTCTCTCCCGACGGTAGTCTCTCTCTCTCCCGACGGTAGTCTCTCTCTCTCTCCCCGACGGTAGTCTCTCTCTCTCTCTCTCTCCCCGACGGTAGTCTCTCTCTCTCTCCCGACGGTAGTCTCTCTCTCTCTCTCTCTCCCGACGGTAGTCTCTCTCTCCCCGACGGTAGTCTCTCTCTCCTCCCCGACGGTAGTCTCTCTCTCTCCCGACGGTAGTCTCTCTCTCTCCCAGACGGTAGTCTCTCTCTCTCTCTCTCTCTCCCCGACGGTAGTCTCTCTCTCTCTCCCCGACGGTAGTCTCTCTCTCTCTCTCCCCGACGGTAGTCTCTCTCTCTCTCTCCCAGACGGTAGTCTCTCTCTCTCTCTCCCAGACGGTAGTCTCTCTCTCTCCCAGACGGTAGTCTCTCTCTCTCTCTCCCAGACGGTAGTCTCTCTCTCTCTCTCCCAGACGGTAGTCTCTCTCTCTCTCCCAGACGGTAGTCTCTCTCTCTCTCCCAGATGGTAGTCTCTCTCTCTCTCCCAGATGGTAGTCTCTCTTACCAAATATCGTCTAAAGTCACCATCTGCGTCGGTCTATCGTATTTTAAGTAAAACTAATTATGCTCAAATATGTGAATACAAGCAACGTGAACTCGGAATAAAATATCTGCATTTCCAGCACTGAATAAATAATGAACATTAAATTCTGCACTGGACAGAATCCAATATCACAAGTGTTAATATAGGATTTAAATAACGAGACAAACATGACCTCGTTTAAAAGCATAACGAGAACTCGTTAAGTAACGTTTAAATGGAATATTTTTTGAGCAGTAGAGGAAGAATAAATTTGCTCTCCAACGTGGAGTCAGAAGCGATTGTTTCTGAGTGTGTGTTTGGAATCTGATCTTGTATAAATTGAACACTGGTTATGTCGACCCTGCATGCTTGCAAGGGTTGAACTTCAGCTCATGGTCGTTGGTCCTTCCCACAAAGAAAGCACTTAAAGTAACGCACTCTGTTATATGCCAACTTTTAATTTTGCAAAGTAACTAACTTAGAAACCCAACCCAATCAAGTTACACTACTGAACTTAGCAACCTTTCAAAATATAGATATATAGA
>WNWK01014772.1:0-40000 GCA_009830355.1 Cherax destructor
CGTCAAACTACGCCCAATAAGCCTGACCTCAATTGTAGGCAAATTACTAGAGTCAATTATAGCTGATATTATTAGAAGCCATCTAGATAACCATAATTTGATTAATGATACCCAGCATGGATTCACGAGGGCCGTTCCTGCCTATCTAATTTATTAACCTTCTTCAGTAAAGCTTTTGAGGCTGTTGATCACGATAAAGAATTCGATATTGTTTATTTAGACTTTAGTAAGGCTTTTGATAGAGTACCGCACCAGAGACTGTTAAAGAAAGTGGCAGCTCATGGCATTGGGGGAAAAGTGCTGTCATGGATCGAGTCATGGCTCACCAATAGGAAGCAGAGAGTGTGCATAAATGGGGTTAAATCCGAATGGGGACTTGTAACAAGTGGTGTTCCACAGGGATCAGTCTTAGGCCCATTGTTATTTATAATATATATCAATGACCTTGATGAGGAATTACTAGTGATATGAGCAAATTCGCCGACGACACGAAGATAGGTAGGATAATTGATTCAAACATAGATGTCATAGAACTTCAGGAAGATTTAGACAAACTTAATTCGTGGTCAGAAAAGTGGCAGATGCAGTTCAATGTAGATAAATGCAAGGTTCTGAAGCTCGGGAGTGTCCATAACCCAAGCACTTATAAGTTAAATAACGTAGAACTTAGCCATACAGATTGAGAAGGACTTGGGGGTGATGGTAAGCAGCAACCTTAAACCAAGACAGCAATGCCTAAGCGTACGTAATAAGGCAAATAGATTACTGGGATTTATATCAAGAAGTGTTAGCAACAGAAGTCCAGAGGTTATATTACAGCTTTATACATCATTAGTAAGGCCTCACCTAGATTACGCAGCTCAGTTCTGGTCTCCATATTACAGAATGGACATAAATTCGTTAGAAAACATTCAGCGTAGAATGACTAAATTAATACATAGCATTAGAAATCTTCCTTACGAAGAAAGATTGAAGACCCTAAAATTACATTCACTTGTAAGACGTAGAATGAGGGAACATGATCGAGGTATACAAGTGGAAAATGGGTATTAACAAAGGGGATATAAATAAGGTCTTGAGGATATCTCTCCAAGAGGAACCCGCAATAATGGATTCAAGTTAGATAAGTTTAGGTTTAGAAAGGATATAGGAAAGTATTGGTTTGGTAATAGGGTAGTTGATGAGTGGAACAGTCTGCCTAGTAGGGTTATTGAAGCTAGGACCTTGGGTAGTTTCAAATTTAGGTTGGATAAATTCATGAGTGAGAGGGGTTGGATTTGAGTGGGACTTCGCATGAGTGGGTAGAATTGTCAAAGCTTATTTCTTGGGTAGCATTGAAAATTGGGTTGAGCAAATATTCTGTTAGTGGGACGGATTGTGAAGGACCTGCCTAGTATGGGCCAACAGGCCTGCTGCAGTGTTCCTCCTTTCTTATGTTCTTATGTTCTTAAATAAGGTCTTGAGGATATCTCTCCAAGAGAGACCCGCAATAATGGATTCAAGTTAGATAAGTTTAGATTTAGAAAGGATATAGGAAAGTATTGGTTTGGAAATAGGGTAGTTGATAGTGGAACAGTCTGCCTAGTAGGGTTATTGAAGCTAGGACCTTGTGTAGTTTCAAATTTAGGTTGGATAAATTCATGAGTGAGAGGGTTGGATTTGAGTGGGACTCGCGCATGAGTGGGTAGAATTGTCAAAGCTTATTTCTTGGGTAGCATTGAAAATTGGGTTGAGCAAATATTCTGTTAGTGGGACGGATTGTGAAGGACCTGCCTAGTATGGGCCAACAGGCCTGCTGCAGTGTTCCTCCTTTCTTATGTTCTTATTTATATCAAAGTGTTAGCAACAGAAGTCAGAGGTTATATTACAGCTTTATACATCATTAGTAAGGCCTCACCTAGATTACGCAGCTCAGTTCTGGTCTCCATATTACAGAATGGACATAAATTCGTTAGAAAACATTCAGCGTAGAATGACTAAATTAATACATAGCATTAGAAATCTTCCTTACGAAGAAAGATTGAAGACCCTAAAATTACATTCACTTGTAAGACGTAGAATGAGGAAGACATGATCGAGGTATACAAGTGGAAAATGGTATTAACAAAGGGGATATAAATAAGGTCTTGAGGATATCTCTCCAAGAGAGAACCCGCAATAATGGATTCAAGTTAGATAAGTTTAGATTTAGAAAGGATATAGGAAAGTATTGGTTTGGAAATAGGGTAGTTGATGAGTGGAACAGTCTGCCTAGTAGGGTTATTGAAGCTAGGACCTTGGGTAGTTTCAAATTTAGGTTGGATAAATTCATGAGTGAGAGGGGTTGGATTTGAGTGGGACTCGCGCATGAGTGGGTAGAATTGTCAAAGCTTATTTCTTGGGTAGCATTGAAAATTGGGTTGAGCAAATATTCTGTTAGTGGGACGGATTGTGAAGGACCTGCCTAGTATGGGCCAACAGGCCTGCTGCAGTGTTCCTCCTTTCTTATGTTCTTATGTTCTTATGTTCTTATGATACCCAGCATGGATTCACGAGGGGCCGTTCCTGCCTATCTAATTTATTAACCTTCTTCAGTAAAGCTTTTGAGGCTGTTGATCACGATAAAGAATTCGATATTGTTTATTTAGACTTTAGTAAGGCTTTTGATAAGTACCGCACCAGAGACTGTTAAAGAAAGTGGCAGCTCATGGCATTGGGGAAAAAGTGCTGTCATGGATCGAGTCATGGCTCACCAATAGGAAGCAGAGAGTGTGCATAAATGGGGTTAAATCCGAATGGGGACTTGTAACAAGTGGTGTTCCACAGGGATCAGTCTTAGGCCCATTGTTATTTATAATATATATCAATGACCTTGATGAGGGAATTACTAGTGATATGAGCAAATTCGCCGACGACACGAAGATAGGTAGGATAATTGATTCAAACATAGATGTCATAGAACTTCAGGAAGATTTAGACAAACTTAATTCGTGGTCAGAAAAGTGGCAGATGCAGTTCAATGTAGATAAATGCAAGGTTCTGAAGCTCGGGAGTGTCCATAACTCAAGCACTTATAAGTTAAATAACGTAGAACTTAGCCATACAGATTGCGAGAAGGACTTGGGGGTGATGGTAAGCAGCAACCTTAAACCAAGACAGCAATGCCTAAGCGTACGTAATAAGGCAAATAGATTACTGGGATTTATATCCAAAGTGTTAGCAACAGAAGTCCAGAGGTTATATTACAGCTTTATACATCATTAGTAAGGCCTCACCTAGATTACGCAGCTCAGTTCTGGTCTCCATATTACAGAATGGACATAAATTCGTTAGAAAACATTCAGCGTAGAATGACTAAATTAATACATAGCATTAGAAATCTTCCTTACGAAGAAAGATTGAAGACCCTAAAATTACATTCACTTGTAAGACGTAGAATGAGGGAGACATGATCGAGGTATACAAGTGGAAAATGGGTATTAACAAAGGGGATATAAATAAGGTCTTGAGGATATCTCTCCAGAGAGAACCCGCAATAATGGATTCAAGTTAGATAAGTTTAGATTTAGAAAGGATATAGGAAAGTATTGGTTTGGAAATAGGGTAGTTGATGAGTGGAACAGTCTGCCTAGTAGGGTTATTGAAGCTAGGACCTTGGGTAGTTTCAAATTTAGGTTGGATAAATTCATGAGTGAGAGGGGTTGGATTTGAGTGGGACTCGCGCATGAGTGGGTAGAATTGTCAAAGCTTATTTCTTGGGTAGCATTGAAAATTGGGTTGAGCAAATATTCTGTTAGTGGGACGGATTGTGAAGGACCTGCCTAGTATGGGCCAACAGGCCTGCTGCAGTGTTCCTCCTTTCTTATGTTCTTATGTTCTTATGACTAAATTAATACATAGCATTAGAAATCTTCCTTACGAAGAAAGATTGAAGACCCTAAAATTGCATTCACTTGTAAGACGTAGAATGAGGAGACATGATCGAGGTATACAAGTGGAAAATGGGTATTAACAAAGGGGATATAAATAAGGTCTTGAGGATATCTCTCAAGAGAGAACCCGCAATAATGGATTCAAGTTAGATAAGTTTAGATTTAGAAAGGATATAGGAAAGTATTGGTTTGGAAATAGGGTAGTTGATGAGTGGAACAGTATGCCTAGTAGGGTTATTGAAGCTAGGACCTTGGGTAGTTTCAAATTTAGGTTGGATAAATTCATGAGTGAGAGGGGTTGGATTTGAGTGGGACTCGCGCATGAGTGGGTAGAATTGTCAAAGCTTATTTCTTGGGTAGCTTTGAAAATTGGGTTGAGCAAATATTCTGTTAGTGGGATGGATTGTGAAGGACCTGCCTAGTATGGGCCAACAGGCCTGCTGCAGTGTTCCTCCTTTCTTATGTTCTTATGTTCTTATGTTAAGTCACAATATAGTGACTGGAACAAGTCACAATATAGTGAATGGAACTAGTCACAATATAGTGAATGAAACTAGTCACGATGTAGTGTCTGGAACAAGTCACAATGTAGTGACTGGAACAAGTCACAATATAGTGAGTGGAACAAGTCACAATATAGTGAGTGGAACAAGTCACAATATAGTCAGTGGAACTAGTCACAATACAGTGACTGGAACTAGTCACAATATAGTGACTGGAACAAGTCATAATACAGTGACTGGAACAAGTCACAACATAGTGACTGGAACAAGTCACAATATAGTCAGTGGAACTAGTCACAATACAGTGACTGGAACTAAGAACTAAGAACATAAGAAAGGAGGAACACTGCAGCAGGCCAGTTGGCCCATTCTAGGCAGGTCCTTCACATTCCATCCCACTAACAGAATATTTGTTCAACCTAATTTTCAATGCTACCAAGAAATAAGCGATATTTTATTTACTCATGTGCAATTCCCTCAAATCAACCTTTTCACTCATGATTTATCCAACCTAAATTTAAAACTACCCAAGGTCCTGTTTCAAAACCCTACTAGGCAGACTGTTCACATCAACTACCCTATTTCAAACCATACTTCTATATCCTTTCTAAATCTAAACTTATCTAACTTGAATCCATTATTGCGGTTCTCTCTTGGAAGATACCCTCAGACCTTATTTATATCCCTTTGTTATACCCATTTCCACTTGTATACCTCGATCATGTCTCCCTCATTCTACGTCTTACAAGTGAATGTAATTTAATGGTCTTCAATCTTTCTTCGTAAGGAAGATTTCTAATGCTATGTATTAATTTAGTCATTCTACGCTGAATGTTTTCTAACGAATTTATGTCCATTCTGTAATATGGAGACCAGAACTGAGCTGCGTAATCTAAGTGAGGCCTTACTAATGATGTATAAAGCTGTAATATAACCTCTGGACTTCTGTTGCTAACACTTCTTGATATAAATCCCAGTAATCTATTTGCCTTATTACGTACGCTTAGGCATTGCTGTCTTGGTTTAAGGTTGCTGCTTACCATCACCCCCAAGTCCTGGAAAAATAAACACATAAGCAGTATAATGTGATCCTTTATTGACAACGTTTCGCCCACGCAGTGGGCTTTATCGAGTCACAGACAGATCTACCTGGAAAATGAGCAACATAGAGATATATATAGGGTACAGTCAGGTGGAGAATGCTGGGTCATATGGAGAAAGCTGCATGTGAGTCTTAAAAGTAGTGTGAAAACATAGTGTGACTTAAAGGACCTGCAGTGTACCATTCTTGAGTTCTAGGTGGGATAGCGTTGAAGAAGTTTCTTGGCAATAGGTTCAGCTATGTTGTAGAAGCCGTTGTTCTGGTTAAAGTTGTTGGACATACAGATGAGTGATGATTCTAGGATTCTTCGGTATTGCGTGTTGTCTTCTCTGGCGATGAGTCTTGCGTTTCTGTAGTTGATTAAATGGTTGTGTAAATTTCGGTGTTGAACACAGGCATTTCTTGAGTCGTCAGATCTGCCTGCGTACTGGTGTTCTGAAATGCGTGTTTGAAATGCGTGTTCTGAAATGCGTGTTTGAGGCCCATATCCTCGGGAATAGGCAGTGCTCCCCACCAAATCTCAGGAATTCTCGCTAAACACCTCTCCAAACTTTTGGGCACCATCAGTCCAGCACATCTCAAACACTCTGGTGACCTTCTCAATCGCATTCGCAACATCAACATCAGAAACAAGAAACTCTCCAGCCTTGATGTAACATCCCTATTCACCAAAGTACCTACTACACAAGCTATCGATCTCTTGCGCAGGAAAATTGACGACTCGCTTGATCTTCCTCTTCCAGCCAGCGATTTCATCGACCTTGTTGAACTATGTGTGGGCTTTACATGTTTCTCTTTCGAAAACCAACTCTTTCAGCAAACTTTTGGACTACCCATGGGATCGCCACTTAGTGCCGTCCTTGCGAACCTTATATGGAACATTTGGAAGCCGAGCGATTTTCCACTATTATTCCCTCTTCTGTCACCTGGCTTCGTTATGTTGACGACATTCTCATCATAACTCCCAGACGCTTCAACGTTCAAGCTCTCCAACACGAACTCAACCAGGTTGAGCCATCAATCCAGTTTACACTAGAAGAAGAAGTCGACAACACTCTTCCTTTCCTTGATGTTCTTCTCTGCAAAGCTGACCATGAACTTCGTTTTAAAGTCTATCGAAAACCTACCAATCAACACGATCTTCTCCACTTCTACTCTCACCACGACACCAAAATTAAACGTGGTGTAATTATAGAGCTTTTTCCTGCGCGCACTCAGAATCTGCAGCAGTGAGTTCCTTGAAGAAGAATGCTCCTCATTGAACAAGTTTTTCCAAACTTCACTATCCTCGTCACTTCATTAGAGACTGCAGACGACGGGCATTAAACATCTTCAACACACCCAGAGAAGACACTGCTGAGAAGAGATACATAGTCCTTCCCACCAACTCCATTTCCAAACAAGTTTCCAACATTTTTCTAAGACCTCATTCCGAGTATCCACCTCCACATCCACCACCATTAAGGACATTACCAGTAACAGACAGGAAAAGCTTCAATCCACGGCAGGGGTATACACAATCCCTTGTAATGGTTGCAGCAAATTATACGTTGGCGAAACATCCAGAGACCTACAAACACGCATTTCAGAACACCAGTACGCAGGCAGATCTGACGACTCAAGAAATGCCTGTGTTCAACACCGAAATTTACACAACCATTTAATCAACTACAGAAACGCAAGACTCATCGCCAGAGAAGACAACACGCAATACCGAAGAATCCTAGAATCATCACTCATCTGTATGTCCAACAACTTTAACCAGAACAACGGCTTCTACAACAGATTCTGAGTGCGCGCAGGAAAAAGCCTATAATTACACCACGTTTAATTTTGGTGTCGTGGTGAGAGTAGAAGTGGAGAAGATCGTGTTGATTGGTAGGTTTTCGATAGACTTTAAAACGAAGTTCATGGTCAGCTTTGCAGAGAAGAACATCAAGGAAAGGAAGAGTGTTGTCGACTTCTTCTTCTAGTGTAAACTGGATTGATGGCTCAACCTGGTTGAGTTCGTGTTGGAGAGCTTGAACGTTGAAGCGTCTGGGAGTTATGATGAGAATGTCGTCAACATAACGAAGCCAGGTGACAGAAGAGGGAATAATAGTGGAAAATCGCTCGGCTTCCAAATGTTCCATATATAGGTTCGCAAGGACGGCACTAAGTGGCGATCCATGGGTAGTCAAAAGTTTGCTGAAAGAGTTGGTTTCGAAGAGAAACATGTAAAGCCCACACATAGTTCAACAAGGTCGATGAAATCGCTGGCTGGAAGAGGAAGATCAAGCGAGTCGTCAATTTTCCTGGCAAGAGATCGATAGCTTGTGTAGTAGGTACTTTGGTGAATAGGGATGTTACATCAAGGCTGGAGAGTTTCTTGTTTCTGATGTTGATGTTGCGAATGCGATTGAGAAGGTCACCAGAGTGTTTGAGATGTGCTGGACTGATGGTGCCCAAAAGTTTGGAGAGGTGTTTAGCGAGAATTCCTGAGATTTGGTGGGGAGCACTGCCTATTCCCGAGGATATGGGCCTCAAACACGCATTTCAGAACACGCATTTCAAACACGCATTTCAGAACACCAGTACGCAGGCAGATCTGACGACTCAAGAAATGCCTGTGTTCAACACCGAAATTTACACAACCATTTAATCAACTACAGAAACGCAAGACTCATCGCCAGAGAAGACAACACGCAATACCGAAGAATCCTAGAATCATCACTCATCTGTATGTCCAACAACTTTAACCAGAACAACGGCTTAGGGAACACCTGTCTAATCTCGACTGGGGTAATCTAGCTAACGATTACGATGGGATCTGCGTTTATGATTTTTTTCTTAATAATGTACAACGTGCACAGAGTATGTTTATTCCCCAGAGAGAATTTAGGTCAAATAATAACGATCCCAAATGGATTAACAGGAGGCTAAAACATTTATTAGGGGAGAAAAGAGGAATTTATAGGCGCATCAAAAGAGGAGATGTTAACCTTATTAACCAATATGTTCAGTTGAAAAGAGAAGTAAAAAGGGATTAGAAAGGCTAAACGGGACTATGAGATTAAGGTTGCTAATGAATCAAAGACTAATCCAAAAGGGTTCTTTCAAGTGTACAGGACGAAGGTGAGGGAAAAGGTAGGACCTCTGAAAATTGGGAATGGACAGCTGACGGATAACGAACTGGAAATGTGTTCTCTATTTAATGACTATTTTTGTCAGTCTTTACACACGAAGACGTAAATGAGATTCCAGAAATTAACAATTATTCAGTTCCTGAAGAATTCAAATTAACTAATATTACTGTCACGAGGGATATGGTTATCAAACAGATAGATAAACTGAAGCAAAATAAGTCCCCGGGACCCGACGAGTTGTTTTCCAGGGTGCTTAAAGAATGCAAAATGGAACTTAGTCAGCCATTAACGAATGTGTTTAATACGTCCATCCTAACTGGTGTTGTGCCAGAGATGTGGAAGATAGCTAATGTAGTTCCTATATTCAAATCAGGGGATAAGTCCATTCCATCAAATTACCGTCCAATAAGCCTCACGTCTATAGTAGGCAAATTATTAGAATCAATTATAGCTGATATTATCAGAAATCACCTTGAAGAACATAATTTGATTAATGAATCTCAGCATGGGTTTACGAGAGGTCGTTCCTGCCTGACAAATTTACTGACGTTTTTCAATAAAACATTTGAGGCAGTAGACAGTGATAAAGAATATGATATAGTTTACTTGGATTTCAGTAAGGCCTTCGATAGAGTACCTCACAAGAGACTCTTAAGAAAGGTGGCAGCTCATGGTATAGGAGGTAAAGTTCTAGCATGGATAGAGGCATGGCTTACCAATAGAAAGCAGAGAGTTTCCATTAATGGGGTCAAATCTGAATGGGGATTTGTCACTAGTGGCGTTCCACAAGGATCAGTTTTGGGCCCATTGTTGTTCATAATTTACATTAATGACCTTGATGAAGGAATTGCAAGTGACATGAGTAAATTTGCTGATGATACAAAAATAGGCCGTATAATTCATTCTGAGGAGGATAACAGTGAACTCCAGGAGGATTTGGATAAATTAATGTCTTGGTCTGAAAAGTGGCAGATGAAGTTCAATGTGGACAAGTGTAAGGTGCTAGTCGTTGGTAATGAAAATATCCCTCGAATTTATAAACTAGGTGAAGTTGAGCTTGATCATACAGAATGTGAAAAAGACTTGGGAGTCATGGTAAGCAGAAATCTAAAGCCAAGACAACAGTGCCTAAGTGTGCGCAATAAGGCTAACAGATTACTAGGATTTATTTCAAGAAGTATAAGCAACAGAAGTCCAAAAGTTATTTTACAGCTCTATACATCACTAGTGAGACCTCATTTGGATTATGCAGCTCAGTTTTGGTCTCCTTACTACAGGATGGATATAGATTCATTGGAGAACATACAAAGAAGAATGACTAAAATGATTTACAGTATAAGAAATCTCCCGTATGAAGATAGACTTAGAGCGTTGAATCTCCACTCTCTGGAGAGACGTAGAATGAGGGGAGATATCATCGAGGTGTACAAGTGGATGATGGGCATAAACAAAGGAGATATTAATAAAATACTGAGGATATCGAACCAAGTAAGAACGAGAAATAACGGATTTAAATTGGATAAATTTAGATTTAGACAGGACATAGGCAAGTACTGGTTTTCGAACAGAGTTGTAGATGCGTGGAACAATCTTCCGATTAGGGTGATAGAGGCTAGGACCTTGGGTGGCTTTAAAAAGAGATTGGACAAATATATGAGTGGGAGGGGCTGGGTTTGATTAGTGTCGTGAGTACAGGAGGAAATTCTTAGGTAGTGGTGGTTTTGATAAGGACCTGCCTTGTATGGGCCAGTAGGCCTTCAGCAGTGTTCCTCCATTCTTATGTTCTTATGTTCTTATACCCGTTTTTATGCAACAATTTAAATGATCACGGACATAGAGTGCCACCCCACCCCCCTTCCCGAAACTTCTGTCTACTTGGAACAATTTAAAACCCTGTATATGACATTCAGCAGGCAAGTGGAAATATAAACACTTAAGCAGTATAATGTGATCCTTTATAGACAACGTTTCGCCCACACAGTGGGCTTTATTAAGTCACAAACAGATCTACCTGGGTGATAGGTTATCAGTATATGTGCACGTCTCATTCGTTCAAGACTAATTCAGTGCTCTAAAACACTGCAGTCCAGCTCTTCCTTTCCCCCATCACTCCCACCAAGAAGTATTCACTGCTCTATAAACACTAACCAGTTCTTTCCCCTCCCCCTCACTTCCATAAAATAATATTCCAGACTCTATAATCTGTTGTCAACTCTGCAGTAAATTAGCATCAAACCATCAATTTCATGTCAACCCACAACCATAATATTCCAGTTACCTCTCCATCAACTCACCTTTAGTTCTTCAACACTATCATAAACTGTCCCTTAGTGTCTTTATCACCCCATAAACTACCACCACCACCCACTACCACCACCACCACCACTACTACCATCACCACCACTACCACACTACAACAACCACCACCATCACCACCACTATCACACTACAACAACCACCACCATCACCACCACTACCACCACCATCACCACCACTACCACCACCACTACCACCACCACTACCACCACCACTACCACCACTACCACCACTACCACACTACAACAACCACCACCACCACCACCACACACTACAACAACCACTACCACCACACATTACAACAACCACCACCACCACACACTACAACAACCACCACCACCACACACTACAACAACCACCACCACCACACACTACAACAACCACTACCACCACACATTACAACAACCACTACCACCACACACTACAACCACCACCACACATTACAACAACCACTACCACCACACACTACAACCACCACTACCACCACCACTACCATCCACTACAACCATCACTAGCACCACTACCACCCACAACCACCACCTACCGCCCCCACCCACAACCAGTACCACCACCCACAACCACCACCTCCACTACTACCACCACCACCTCCCACTAACACCACCACCACCTCCCACTAACACCACCACAACCTTCACTAACACCACCACCACCTCCCACTAACACCACCACCACCTCCCACTAACACCACCACCACCTCCCACTAACACCACCACCACCTCCCACTAACACCACCACCACCTCCCACTAACACCACCACCACCTCCCACTAACACCACCACTACTACCACCACCACCTCCCACTACCACAACCACCACCACCTCCCACCAGCACCAGGGTACAGCCAGTATTCAAGTAACTTGTAAGGACGTACCTGTGTTTGACTGTTCCCGGATTTGCAGTATCACTGCTAGATTAAATTCTTGCTTATAAAGTGAAAGTTCTCAGAGGAGAGTGTTGTGTATTTCCATTAAGGTCTTAGCCCGTGTTAGTGAGAACAAGTGGAGGCTCGATCCTCCTTCCTCCTGGAGTTTTGGAGGCTTGATCCTCAGTCCTTCCGCAGGAGGTAGAAACCTCGCAGCTTCCATAAACATATCTTAACTAATACATAAAATTTAAATACAAGATTTTCACGGTCTCTGTATGAATCACCTTTCTCTCTCTCTCCTTTATTTGATAGTCCTATGGACAATCCTGTGTATATTGCACCATAAATGTGGTTGCCGTGGTCCCAGCTCAATATATTTCCTCTCATGTGACCTGTACTTAGCTCAGTGGTGACCTGTGCTTAGCTCTGTGAAGAAGTGTCTTGTGTGCTCTCTGTAAATCTGAACAAGATGTCCTCTCTTGAGCAACTCTACCAGCAGCTAAAGGAAGAACTGAGGGTGGCTAAGCTTGAGATACAGTGACTGACTGAGGAAAACAAGAGGATTCGTAGTAATCCTCCGGTTGAGAATCTTCAAGCCAAAAAAGGAACATGGACAGTGGCTGGAATGCATGGGACAAAGTTAAGGATCAAGAGGACGGATGGAGAGGTAGAATCAACGAAGATTCAGGAAACTGTTGTGGAAACATCGAACCCATTCTCCGTGCTACCCGATGAATGTGAGTCGACTACTGGGAATGTCACGACGAACGACGCCAAGGAAGGTAAAAACATTGTTGTTGTTGGGGATAGCCAGGTTAGGTATATGGATAGGGCCTTCTGTTTGAAGGATAGGAGTAGGAGACAGAGGGTTTACTTTCCTGGGGCTCGGATGGAGGATATTGTTAGCCGGCTTGACAACATCATGAACGGTAATGGGATCAATCCTATTATCTGCCTCAGTGCTGGAGGCAATGATGTAGGCAAGCATAGAAGTGAGGATTTAATTAGAAGGTACAGGACAGCAATAAACATAATTAGGAAGAAGGGGGGGGGCGCCCTGTAATATGTGGCATTTTGCTAAGAAGGGGTGTTGGAAATGGTTGTCCAGAGCAATTGGAATTAATTGTTGGCTGGACAAACACTGTAAGGATAATGCAGTACCATTCATTGACAACTGGGACCACTTCTACGGTAGAAATGACATGTATGCCAGGGATAGGGTTCACTTATCTAGGGCAGGTGTGGGTTTTTTTGCTAGCTCAGTTGAGGGTGTTAGGACTTTAAACTAGGATTAGTTAATGGTATGGGTTTAGAAATGGAAAATAATGAGTATGGATATATTGACTTAGGCCTTGATATTATGAATCTTAATAATAACATGGACAGTAACAGGTATAGTGGAAGAACAGAAATCAGGAGGAAGAGAAAAGAGAAGGGAGGTTTTCTAAATATTTTTTATACTAATAGTGGTAGTGCGAGAAATAAGATGGACGAACGGAGATTAGTTGCAAGTGCGGGTAATATTGATGTTTTTGCATTAACCGAGACGTGGTTTAATATGAAAATTCGGGACATGCCTGCTGAATGTCACATTCAGGGTTTTAAATTGTTCCAAGTAGACAGAAGTATCGGGAAGGGGGGTGGGGTGGCACTCGTCCGTGATCATTTAAATTGTTGCATAAAAATGGGTATAAAGTCTGAAATAATACATAGTCTGTCTGAATAGAATTTTCAGAGGGGTGTGAAAAATTTATTTTAATCGTCATATACCGTCCCCCAAACTTAGATAGGGAACAAGGGAGACTAATTTGGGAGGAAATTGTTAAGGCCACAAGGCACGATAACGTAGTAATTCTAGGGGACTTTAACTTTAGTCAGATTGATTGGAATTTCTTGACAGGGAATTTAGAATCTAACGACTTTTTAGAAGTAGTTCAGGATTGTTTTTTGAAGCACTTTGTGACAGAACCTACAAGGGGAAATAACCTACTTGACTTGGTTCTGGCAAACAAGGAAACCCTTGTTAATAATTTAGAAATTACAGAGGAACTCAGCACAAGCGACCACAAATCAATTACCTTTAGCATTGAATGGATGTATGATAGTAGGGATAATTCAGTAACGGTCCCAGATTTTCGCTTAGCAGATTACAATGGGCTTAGAGAACACTTATCTGTGGACTGGGGTAACGAAGAGAGCTATCAATATGACAGCTTTCTTAACACTATACAGGCTGCCCAAAGAACATTTATCCTGTATAAAGAAATTAGATCAAGTAGAAATGACCCAAAATGGATGAATAATAGGCTTAAATATCTTTAAGGGCAGAAGAAAGGAATTTATAGGCACATAAAAAGAGGTGAGGGTCATCTTATAAATCAGTATACTGACATTAAGAGGGACGTTAAAAAGGGGATAAGAAAAGCTAAACAGGACTATGAAATTAAAGTTGCTAGGGATTCAAAAACTAACCCAAAAGTTTTTTCCAGGTCTATAGAACAAAAGTTAGAGATAAGATAGGTCCCCTTAAAAATAACTCTGGGCATCTTACTGACAAGGAGAATGATATGTGCTCTATTTTTAATAATTATTTTCTCTCGGTTTTCACACAGGAAGACACTAATAATATCCCAGTAATTATTTTTTATAGTGGCCCTGAAGAAGATAAATTATGTAATATCACAGTCATTAGCGAAATGGTTATGAAACAAGTAGACCGACTGAAACAAAATAAATCGCCGGGTCCTGATGAGCTTTTTGCAAGGGTTCTTACGGAATGCAAAATGGAACTCTGTGAACCATTAACTAACATTTTTAATTTATCTCTTCAAACAGGTGTAGTGTCTGATATGTGGAAGATGGCTAATGTAATTCCTATTTTTAAAGCAGGGGACAAGTCACTACCGTCAAATTACCGCCCAATAAGCCTGACCTCAGTTGTAGGCAAATTGCTAGTCAATTATAGCTGATATTATAAGAAGCCATCTAGATAACCATAATTTGATTAATGATACTCAGCATGGATTCACGAGGAGCCGTTCCTGCCTATCTAATTTATTAACCTTCTTCAGTAAAGCTTTTGAGGCTGTTGATCACGATAAAGAATTTGTTATTGTTTATTTAGATTTTAGTAAGGCTTTTGATAGAGTACCGCACCAGAGACTGTTAAAGAAAGTGGCAGCTCATGACATTGGGGGAAAAGTGCTGTCATGGATCGAGTCATGACTCACCAAAAGGAAGCAGAGTGTATGCATAAATGGGGTTAAATCCGAGTGGGGATCTGTAACAAGTGGCGTTCCTCAGGGATCGGTTTTGGGCCCGTTGTTGTTTATAATATATATCAATGACCTTGATGAGGGAATTACTAGTGATATGAGCAAATTCGCCGATGACATGAAGATAGGTAGGATAATTGATTCAAACGTAGATGTCAGGGAACTTCAGGAGGATTTAGACAAACTCAATTTCTGGTGAGAAAAGTGGCAGATGCAGTTCAATGTAGATAAATGCAAGGTTCTGAAGCTCGGGAGTGTCCATAACCCAAGCACTTTTAAGTTAAATAATGTAGAACTTAGCCATACAGATTGCGATAAGGATTTGGGGGTTATGGTAAGCAGCAACCTTAAACCAAGACAGCAATGCCTAAGCGTACGTAATAAGGAAAACAGATTACTGGGATGTATATCAAGAAGTGTAAGAAACAGAAGTCCAGAGGTTATATTACAGCTTTATACATCGTTAGTAAGGCCTCACCTAGATTACGCAGCTCAGTTCTGGTCTCCATATTACAGAATGGATATAAATTCGTTAGAAAACATTCAGCGTAGAATGAGTAAATTAATCCATAGCATTAGAAATCTTCCGTATGAAGAAAGATTGAAGACCTAGAAAACATTAACTCTGTGGCACTTGAGGTTTGCTCAAGGCACATTCCATTAAGAAAAAGGAAGAGAAGATGTAAACTAGAAAGAGAGAGATGCTCCCTATACAGGTGAATGCGAAGAATCACAGAGCTGCTGAGAGGGGCCAGTATATCTGAAATACGAATGGAGGCACTGGGCAGAGAAATAGCAAATATCGAACAAGAATCTCAGGAAGAACTAAAACCCATAAAAGAAATTGAAAAACAAAATACTTCTTCTCTTATGCCAAATCTAAGGGTAAAACAACATCCAGTATTGGGCCCTTGCTTAGGCGAGATTGGACATACACAGATGACAGCAACGAAATAAGAGAGATACTAAAGTCTCAATACGACTCAGTTTTCAGCGAGCCGTTAACCAGATTAAGGGTCGACAATTTAAATGAATTCTTTATGAACGAGACCCAAAATTTGGTCATCTCAAAAATTTATGATATTATCCTAACACCACAAGACTGAAAAGGCAATAAATGCACTCTGCCCCAGGCCCAGACTCATGGAACTTCATGTTCATTAAAAACTGCCTTCAGCATTCTATGGAGAGGGAGCATGGACACGGGGGTCATCCCACACACACTAAAAACAACAGACATAGAACCCACTCTACAAAGGTGCCAGTAAAGCAATTGCAAAGAACTGCAGACCGATAGTATTAACGTCCCATATCATAAAAATCTTTGAAAGGATTCTAGGATACCCTAGATACCCATCAGTTACACAACCCATGGCAACACGGGTTTAGAGCAGATCGCTCCTGCCTGTCCCAGCTACTTGACCACTATGACAAGGTGCTGGATGCTATAGTGGATAAACAAATTGCAGATGTAGTATACACAGACTTTGCAAAAGCCTTCGATAAGTGTGACCACGGTGTAATAGCGCACAAAATGCGTAATAAGGGAATAACAGGAAAAGTTGGTAGATGGATCTATAACTTCCTAACAAATAGAACACAGAGTAATAGTAAACAGAGGCAGCTACGGTGAAAAGCTCTGTTCCACAAGGCACAGTACTCGCTCCCATCCTATTCCTCATCCTCATATCTGACATAGACACAGATGTAAGCCATAGCTCCGTGTCTTCCTTTGCAGATGACACCCGAATTGCCATGACAGTGACCTCCATCGAAGACACCGCAAGACTCCAAGCGGACATCAACCAAATCTTCAAATGGGCCACTCAAAACAATATGAAGTTCAATAAAGAGAAATTTCAACTACTCAGATATGGAAAACTTGAGGAAATTAAAACTGTATCAGGGGTATACAACAAATTCTAACCATATAATAGAGCAAAAAATAACTTGAAGGACCTGGGAGTGATAATGTCAGAGGATATCACCTTCAAAGATCACAACAATTTACAGCATCTGCTAGAAAAATGATAGGATGGATAATGAGAACCTTCAAAACTAGGGACGCCAAGCCCATGATGATTCTCTTCAAATCGCTTGTTCTCTCTGGGTTGGAATACTGCTGTACACTAACTTTCCTCTTCAAGGCTGGCGAAATTGCAGACCTGGAGAGTGTACAAAGAACTTTCACGGCACACAAGTACGATAAAGCACCTAAATTACTGGGAACGGTTGAAGTCCCTTGATTTGTATTCCCTGGAATGCAGGCGAGAAAGATGCATGATAATATACACTTGGAAAATCCTAGCGGGATTGGTACCAAACTTGCACAAGAAAATCACTCAATATGAAAGCAAAAGACTCGACAGGAGATGCAACATTCTCCCAATGAAAAGAAGGGGCGCCACGAGTACAATGAGAGACAACACAATAAGTGTCAGGGTCCCAAGACTGTTCAACTGCCTCTCAGCATACATAAGGGAGATTACTAATAGACCCCTGGCTGTCTTCAAGAAGGCACTGGACAGGCACCTAAAGTCAGTACCTGACCAGCCGGGCTGTGGTTCGTACGTCAGTTTGCGTGCGGCCAGGAGTAACAGCCTGGTTTATCAGACCCTGATCCACCACGAGGCCTGGTCTCAGACCGGACCGCGGGGGCGTTGACCCCCAAAACCCTCTCCAGTGCATCATGAAGATTGATGTTAATATGAGGGATACTTTCCAAACTGTTTTTGTGGAGCCGACACAATGTTTGCATCCATAGGTATGTAGGTAAATGGTTCGGAGAACCGACAGCTTGATAAATTAAACATGTGCAACACTTGGGTATCTTTATTGAAAAAATGTTTCATCACACAGTGGCTTCGTCAGTCCAATACAAAGGAGGATTGTAAAGATCAGAAGCACTTTAAGGTAATCAGTCACTCAGCCTCAGCTGAGGGACTGATTACCTTAAAATAACTAAGTGTTGCACATATGTCTTAATTTAGCATGCATAGGTATCCGACTACTGAGCAATGGGTGAGGGAGGATCGCATGCCATCTTACCTGATGGTGCATCTCGTCTCTGGGCACAAGCTCGTTGGTATGATGAGGCAATTAGGATACCTGGCAGGAGATTCACCAGATTGCCAAGTTCACGTGGCTCCTGGAGCAGGAGGGTGAGGGTTGCAGGAGACTTAATTATTCTGATTTTAGTTCAATTTTGATATCTGACGAATCAAGAATAGTGTACTGATGAAGATGAATTTCCTGGTCGTCAAGGTAAGGCAACCAGTTCTCTCTCTGACTTTGTATTCTTCAGAGTGGCCTGAACGTTAAGTAATTTGTGGTCTTTCTGATTCAATTCTCTAGATGCCAGAGGTTTTGACACCAGAAGGTAAAGTGTAATGCAATTCATAACACACATGTATAACATGTTTGGGCACATATACAAACACCATCCACTCTTGCACAGGCTACGTTCAGTGTTGGAATTATAGACGCATGCATAAGGTGAATGATTGGTTTCATGTGGTGCATATGCATGTCATTTCATGTTTCTTGCTGAAAGCCTCTTTGTTACTGGTGACTAGCTTCCCTTAGATACCTCTCATGAGGTGATGGACCTAGACTACCAGTTTTATGTCCAATTCAGGCCTAAAAACCTAGCATATGGCAGTTGGAGAAGGATTTCCATTTCCTTGCTGTTTGAACGAGGATTTACATATACGGATGTAGGTTTCCTCCCTAAGTTGAGGATTGGATGTGGTCCTGTCGGAGGTGAGGAAGGGAAAGGAAGTGGACTTTGCAGTGATTGATGTGCACTCTTATTGTGTTCGATTGTCAAGTAAGTCCCAAGTGTTTACTGTGGGGTCCCCACTGTTCTTGTCCAACTTGATAGCCAGTGTGCAAGTCCCAGTTCGAACTCAAAGTGCTCTGTTCACCCTTGCTTAATATGCTCTAGTACCCTCATCTATTCCAAAAATAGATTAGTTTACGTGTTTCCATGCCCATTATGAGATGGGGCTTTGATGGGATCCCGAGTAATGAAGGGCAGATGTTGAGGTGACATTGTTAGAATATTATCTAGTATAGTTTAATGGTAATATGGTTAAAGTGTATTTATTACATACATAATAAAAGGAAGCAATGTTATTTTGATAATATATCTCTCATGAACCCGTGTAAATAAGAGTTCGTATAATTTCTTATAAATTTCGTGATGGTGTTAAGTTGGTGCCAATGGTATGGATTTTTGTGTACACTTAGTCCTTGTGGATACACGAGTCCCTGTGGATATATTAGTATCTTGTGATATATTAGACATGTGTTTCATAAAAAAAAATATAATTTAACATCGTTATCCCCCAAAATATGTTGTAATCTTTTATGAAATCAGTAGACTGCATCGTATCAACACCCTCTAATAAAACCTAACCTAGTTTAATATTACTTAAGAGTAACCAGATGTTTGTACGAATTCTTTGCTTTGGCTTTCTAACATCATAGGCTATACCAGTGTCATGTTGCCACACGTATAGGGGTTACCACTTATTTTATAGTATTACCATGTTTTGTAGTCGACACACATTTTGTAGTGTTGCCATGTGTTTTGTTGTTGTCACTTATGTAGTGTATCCAGAAAAAATGGACGCAATACACAGTGTACAATTTTTATCTAATATTGCTAATGTTATTTTCGCTAATAGCTAAAACAAAAATGTCATGTTTCATGCTATTATTTCTATTATATATTTAGCTACATTAATAGGCAGGATGTCCCACATAAACTATACTTTCTGTGCTGACAGACTGGAGAGTTTTGATTGGCTCCACGCGCTGCTAACTGCTTGTTCACTTGTTTACCGTTTGGGACGCGTAGCAAGCTGGGAGTGTTTCTGACCTTACACAATTTGCTGTCTGGCCGTCGTTGGGAAAAGACCTCTCCTAACTCGGTCTGCGAGAGCTCTTTTTCTCTTCTCAAGTCACATAAGCACAGTTTTATGGTAGAGTATGTTCACGTTGGTGAACAGAGACATACATCTTATGCTCCTCACAACTCAGTTCAAAGAGCCTTATTTAAAATTAGTGATTTTTGACATTTTATTGTTTTTATAAGACTATTCTTCAGTTCCCGAGTCTTACCTCTAGATCTATCATGTTCTGACTGGCATCTACGCACTGTCGTAGTCGGCGTTTGGAAGTTGCTGAACTCGGATTCAGAAATTTAGGAGTTTTTTTTTTTTACCTTTAATGGAGGGAATGTAATTTGTCCATAGTATGTTGTGTCATTCTTTGCTCTGCTGCTCATGGCTGCTTTGTGCATTTTGAAGTTCGACCAACTGGTCGCTTTATTTCGGCAAGTTGCGCTCTGTTGGTCAGAAGTTTATTTAAGGGCTTGTTTTGTCAGTCACGTTGTATGTTGAGTCAGCCACACTACACACACGTTGCTTATTCTAGTACTTTCAAGTACAGTGACATACAGTTACGTGCTTTTTAGTAATTTATTACTGAAAGTATGTATATTGTACAGTACCAGTTTATTGTACAGATATATTGAAGTTACGAAGTACGTTGGAGACTATTTTTTAGCATAAATTTTGACTACATAGTTATTCTGAGACATACTTTTAGTTTAGTGAAGTTCTCAAACTTTTATTAATTGATAATTATTTGCTTAATTGTAATTCTATAACAAAAACCTATTAAGAAAAATCAATTGTCAACTACTGTGATCGAAAACACTACAGTTACAAAGCGTTCCAGTGGATAATTGGGCCAGAATTGTCACTAATAAAAAAATGCGTCACAAAGCCAGAAAGAGTAGGTTGGCCGCCTAGTATTCTCTGGAATATCACATTTGTAACAACTCCGTGAGGTTGCCATGCATTGGGTAGCGTAGCTCTGAGTTTCCAGCTTTGAGAAAAAAAAACAGTAAATTTAATTATTTTCGAATTTCTATATGAAAATTTCTTTAATGTTTTTTATGTTTTTAATTATATTATTTCTGTCTTTGGCGGAATGTGGTTTTGTCTTTTCATACTAAATGGGTTAAGCCGCATGAACACGTTAGACTGGGATGAAGAGTTGTGAGCCAGGTATCATTTATGAAGGGACTTGAGTCCTGGAGGGGATGGGGATGTTGCAGTTCGAAGGGTCGTCTGAATTGTGATGTCGGCATGCTTCTGGCAAGACGGTCATTGAATGAATGATGGAAAATGTTTCATCTTTTTTCTCTACTTGGGTGAGAAGCGGCTGACGTGTTCAAGGAAAAGGTAGTACAAAGACTTGCATTTCTCTATAGTTCAGTTCAGTCTATGGTCAGTTTTCATTTTTTTTTTACATAATTTGATTCCAGAATAACTCGAGATTAACTTTAGACGCGAATTAAATTGCATTTCTCAAATATTAACAACTAACTCAGGGTTATGTTGACATGGTAGGGAGGTTTGAGTGGCCAAATGTTTGATTCATTATAAAATTATGTATTGTAGTTCATCACCTGTTATATGTAATGGATTACAGATAGTGTTTAAACTGCATTAGTTGTGCCATTGTGGGTAATGTCAGTGCAGCCGGCGACACTGATGCCGCTGGTGTTGATGCCATTGCAAAACGCTGCCATCAACACTGTTGTTATTTTTGGCTCTGTCTTCGTTGCTGGTGCCGCCAGTGACGCAGTTGCTGCTGCCACCGATGCCGCCAGTGACGCAGCTGCTGGTGTCACCGATGCCCCCATTGACGCAGCTGCTGGTGTCACCGATGCCGCCAGTGACGCAGCTGCTGTTGCCACCTGTGCTGCCAGTGATGCAGCTGTTGCCACGAATGCCGCCAGTGACGCAGCTGCTGGTGTCACCGATGCGGCCAGTGACGCAGCTGCTGGTGTCACCGATGCCGCCAGTGACGCAGCTGCTGTTGCCACCTGTGCTGCCAGTGATGCAGCTGTTGCCACGAATGCCGCCAGTGACGCAGCTGCTGGTGTCACCGATGCCGCCAGTGACGCAGCTGCTGGTGTCACCGATGCCGCCAGTAACGCAGCTGCTGGTGTCACCGATGCCGCCAGTGATGCAGCTGTTGCCACGAATGCCGCCAGTGATGCAGCTGCTGCCGCCATCACCATCGCTGCTGCTGCCACCCACGCCGCCACAGTAGCTGTTGCTGACACCGTCAACGCCACAATAACAGCTGACGACCAAACAACTGGGCTTCTCCTAGCCTATGACTTAAAAGAATTGGACAGCGATTCATGGAGGTGATACTTCACATTGTGTTAATGATATCTGTAATATTAGTGTAAACTAGCCACAATAGCTGATTGATATTTATAATACTGTATGTGTTTATACATGAATGGTACACAGTACCAACAAGATGAAAATTAGACACACATGCAACATCTACATCTTTGTTGTAGACGTTTCGCCGTCTACAATAAAGAAATCCAGATGTTTGCATGTGTGTACAATTTTCATCATGTATGCATTTAACTTGTCAGAAGATCAGTAATGATGCCAGAGAATTATAACAGTCGGCAACCTTTTATGTTAAATAGACTGAATAACCACAGGGTTATAATGATTTGGACAGCAAACAGCGCAAGTCTCAAGGAAAAAACTCGTTTTT
Source organism: Cherax destructor (assembly GCA_009830355.1). Taxonomy (NCBI): domain Eukaryota; kingdom Metazoa; phylum Arthropoda; class Malacostraca; order Decapoda; family Parastacidae; genus Cherax; species Cherax destructor. The sequence goes on from WNWK01014772.1 coordinate 22,725, forward strand.
TAAACAATCTGTGTGTAGTAGTAGTTACTAGTTGTCAGTCACTGTTCGATAGACACTTGGCTTTCGCGCGTGTGTGTGTGTGTGTGAGAGACTTCCTAAGTGTCAAAGGCACTTGTCGATAAACAAATGTAGCCAGCTGGCCCAGTGGCTTACGCATTGGCTCGGAGTTTTAAGACTTACCCGCCACGAGTTCAATCCCCCACCCATTCCCTGGTTTGTATACGTGTGCGCGTGTATTCTTGCGCACGCTCAAACAAACACGCGAGTCAAGAGAGAATCGTAATCTATTTTGTGTTCCTAGAAAATACATAAATATATTGCTAAACGATATAATAAAGGGAATATATGTAAATTATTTCACACGTCATTAGCGAAATTCCACGAAATTTACTAAGAATTTATGGCAGGGCATAATAACGTAATTACTGTATATTATAATTTTATTAAGAGTATTAGGGGAGCAGCGGCCATTAATGTGATAGCCAGCATGGATAATTAAATAAAGGAGAGAGTGAGTGAGTGAGTTTGGACAAAATAATTGATAATTGGTGTAGATTGCAAGAAAGTGAATTTTTTCTGACGAGTCTCTCGTTTGCAAGTTGATTAACCTGAGTCCTGTTGCAACGATCACGTTCACTCACACCAGTGTACATGCTGATGGATGTACCCAGCGTCACGTTCACTCACACCAGTGTACATGCTGAAGGATGAACCCAGCGTCACGTTCACTCACACCAGTGTACATGCTGAGGGATGTACCCAGCGTCACGTTCACTCACACCAGTGTACATGCTGAGGGATGAACCCAGCGTCACGTTCACTCACACCAGTGTACATGCTGAGGGATGTACCCAGCGTCACGTTCACTCACACCAGTGTACATGCTGAGGGATGTACCCAGCGTCACGTTCACTCACACCAGTGTATATGCTGAGGGATATACCCAGCGTCACGTTCACTCACACCAGTGTACATGCTGAAGGATGAACCCAGCGTCACGTTCACTCACACCAGTGTACATGCTGAGGGATGTACCCAGCGTCACGTTCACTCCAGTGTACATGCTGAGGGATGTACCCAGCGTCACGTTCACTCACACCAGTGTACATGCTGAGGGATGAACCCAGCGTCACGTTCACTCACACCAGTGTACATGCTGAGGGATGTACCCAACGTCACGTTCACTCACACCAGTGTACATGCTGAGGGATGTACCCAGCGTCACGTTCACTCACACCAGTGTACATGCTGAGGGATGTACCCAGCGTCACGTTCACTCACACCAGTGTACATGCTGAGGATGTACCCAGCGTCACGTTCACTCACACCAGTGTACATGCTGAGGATGTACCCAGCGTCACGTTCACTCACACCAGTGTACATGCTGAGGGATATACCCAGCGTCACGTTCACTCACACCAGTGTACATGCTATGGGATATACCTACCGTCACATACACTCACGCTAGTGTACATAGTATATACACCATACTACGTCCACTCACGCCAGTGTATATACTGAAGCATATACACCGCCACATACACTAACACAAGCACTTGCGTTCAAGTACATACCTACCATTATATATGCTAAGGGATCATCCTGCTCAACCCTCCTCAACATAAACTTCCTTAATATTCCAACAAACTATAAAAGGCGAGAAGAAAAAAAATGATAAAGGAATTGTTTGTAAGAGGCCATTACTAAATCCGTCTTCTGAGTTTGTTAAATAGGTAACTACAAATGGAAGGAGAAACACGATATAGCTGATGACGTATGAGGTGGGAACTTAACGCCGATGACTGGTGAAGAGGTTTAAGTGTTTTTTCTATGTGCATGTACTTGAAAAAACTCACTCGTGGGTGAAACGTTGTACCAATAAAAGACTTTACTGCTATTAGTTTCACCATTTAGGTTTAATAAGGTCATTGGTTAAGAGAGGTGTGACTTGCCCAGATTTTGCGAATTTCTCAGGGAATTTAGTGAACCGTTTGTAACAATAGCTTGTTCAGTGAGCACTCAGCAGCATTGTAGGTGCTTGTTCAGTGAGCACTCAGCAGCATTGTAGGTGCTTGTTCAGTGAGCACTCAGCAGCATTGTAGGTGCTTGTTCAGTGAGCACTCAGCAGCATTGTAGGTTTCTTGAGGCAGAGTAAATACTTGTAAATGATGTTATTCTTGTTCTCGAGGATGAGAGTGTGAAATTAAAATCTTAATTTGGGTAAGAAGGATGGAAAGTTGGTTGACAGAAACGAAGGGAATCCTGTTGGATATAATGAATGAAAAATGGTTTCCAGAAGTGAATACAGCAGGGTTAGAGAACAGAAGTGAATACAGCAGGGTTAGAGAACAGAAGTGAATACAGCAGGGTTAGAGAACAGAAGTGAATACAGCAGGGTTAGAGAACAGAAGTGAATACAGCAGGGTTAGAGAACGAAGTGAATACACAGGGTTAGAGAACAGAAGTGAATACAGCAGGGTTAGAGAACAGAAGTGAATACAGCAGGGTTAGAGAACAGAAGTGAATACAGCAGGGTTAGAGAACAGAAATGAATAAAGCAGGGTTAGAGAACAGAAGTGAATACAGCAGGGTAGGAGAACAGAAGTGAATACAGCAGGGTTAGAGAACAGAAGTGAATACAGCAGGGTTAGAGAACAGAAGTGAATACAGCAGGGTTAGAGAACAGAAGTGAATACAGCAGGGTTAGAGAACAGAAGTGAATACAGCAGGGTTAGAGAACAGAAGTGAATAACAGGTTACAGCAGTGATAAGGTTAGAGAACAGACGTGAATACAGCAGGGTTAGAGAACAGACGTGAATACAGCAGGGTTAGAGAACAGACGTGAATACAGCAGGGTTAGAGAACAGACGTGAATACAGCAGGGTTAGAGAACAGACGTGAATACAGCAGGGTTAGAGAACAGACGTGAATACAGCAGGGTTAGAGAACAGACGTGAATACAGCAGGGTTAGAGAACAGACGTGAATACAGCAGGGTTAGAGAACAGACGTGAATACAGCAGGGTTAGAGAACAGACGTGAATACAGCAGGGTTAGAGAACAGACGTGAATACAGCAGGGTTAGAGAACAGACGTGAATACAGCAGGGTTAGAGAACAGACGTGAATACAGCAGGGTTAGAGAACAGACGTGAATACAGCAGGGTTAGGGAACAGACGTGAATACAGCAGGGTTAGGGAACAGACGTGAATACAGCAGGGTTAGGGAACAGACGTGAATACAGCAGGGTTAGAGAACAGACGTGAATACAGCAGGGTTAGAGAACAGACGTGAATACAGCAGGGTTAGAGAACAGACGTGAATACAGCAGGGTTAGAGAACAGACGTGAATACAGCAGGGTTAGAGAACAGACGTGAATACAGCAGGGTTAGAGAACAGGCGTGAATACAGCAGGGTTAGAGAACAGGCGTGAATACAGCAGGGTTAGAGAACAGGCGTGAATACAGCAGGGTTAGAGAACAGGCGTGAATACAGCAGGGTTAGAGAACAGGCGTGAATACAGCAGGGTTAGAGAACAGGCGTGAATACAGCAGGGTTAGAGAACAGGCGTGAATACAGCAGGGTTAGAGAACAGGCGTGAATACAGCAGGGTTAGAGAACAGGCGTGAATACAGCAGGGTTAGAGAACAGGCGTGAATACAGCAGGGTTAGAGAACAGGCGTGAATACAGCAGGGATAGAGAACAGGCGTGAATACAGCAGGGATAGAGAACAGGCGTGAATACAGCAGGGTTAGAGAACAGGCGTGAATACAGCAGGGTTAGAGAACAGGCGTGAATACAGCAGGGTTAGAGAACAGGCGTGAATACAGCAGGGTTAGAGAACAGGCGTGAATACAGCAGGGTTAGAGAACAGGCGTGAATACAGCAGGGTTAGAGAACAGGCGTGAATACAGCAGGGTTAGAGAACAGGCGTGAATACAGCAGGGTTAGAGAACAGGCGTGAATACAGCAGGGTTAGAAACAGGCGTGAATACAGCAGGGTTAGAGAACAGGCGTGAATACAGCAGGGTTAGAGAACAGGCGTGAATACAGCAGGGTTAGAGAACAGGCGTGAATACAGCAGGGTTAGAGAACAGACGTGAATACAGCAGGGTTAGAGAACAGACGTGAATACAGCAGGGTTAGAGAACAGACGTGAATACAGCAGGGTTAGAGAACAGACGTGAATACAGCAGGGTTAGAGAACAGACGTGAATACAGCAGGGTTAGAGAACAGACGTGAATACAGCAGGGTTAGAGAACAGAAATCACTTTGCAGTTGTGGATGAAGAGACGGAGCACATACCTCAACATGTGATCCCTAACATGTGTGAGATTCTCAAATTAGATATCTGGATTGAGCTTACTGTAGTAGGGATAAGAAGGCTGGAGCAGGTGTGGGTGACGTAATTACCAGGCTAGATAGCATCATATCAGGTATGAGAACCCCGTTATGTTTCACTGCTGAATGTAATCATGTTGAGAAATGCAAAAGAGCAGAGTTACTGACCAGTTTGAAGACAGTTATTAATCTAATTAGGTGGGGAAGGTATCTTGATCATATGTAGCATTTTGTCTAAAAGAGGAGAGGGCAGCGAATGGATGTCTAGGCCAGTTGGAGTAAACTGATGGCCAGACGGATACTGCAAAGAATCTGGAATTACTTTCATTGACAGTTGGGAACATTTCTATGGTAAACATAATATGTAAGTAATTAAGTTCATCTCTGGTGTAGGGGTGGAAGCCTTGCCAGTTTAGTTGGAGGGATTCCCAAATTGTGTAGAACCTTAAACTGATAGAAGATAAAGGCATGGGTTTATGTGGGAAGCAAAGGGGCTTCAATACTAGAGACAGAATGCCAAGAAATAGTTACTGGTGAAAACAGGAAAATTTATCTGCAAACAAAAAGAGACGGGGAAGAAAAGCGAGGCAAAAACTTCATTAGCCTCTTGTAAACAAACAGCTTGAGTGTAAAAATTACATAAAGGCAGAAGGAAGTGACGTGGAATTTGGCTTTAGTGTTACCTGGGGAAACCTTTTTGGTACGAAATTGCTAAGCCATCTAGAAACGAAAATGTAATTGTAATGGTCGGGTTTAACTTAAGCTAATTTGGAGCACTTTGACTGGAAAACTGCAATCTAACGAGTTTCTTGAAATGGCCCAGGACTTTTTTTTACACTAGTCTGTCAAAACACTATAGGAAATAACCTGCTGGACTTGGTTCTGGTAAACAAGGATTCCCTGCTAAATAATTGTTAGGTTAATGAAAAGCTTCGAGAAAGCGTTGACATATCACTTAGTTTTAATACCTCAGATAGTTACCTTAATGCAAGCAAAGTTACCTCGATTTCCGCGCTTTTGATTATACTGGGCTAAGGGACTACCTGGGTAGTGTAGACTGGGGTAAACTCACTTATGATTATCATGAGAAAAGTTTGATAGATGATGGTGATGGCTGCTGATATTACATTTTCAAAATCATTGTACAAGCTATAGCCAAGCTGCAATATTTCTAATAGAGAATATAGATAAATAATAAATGACTTAAATGGGCAAACAGTACACTAGATATCTCTTGGATTAAAAAAAAAAAGCACTCACAAGTAAATCTTATTTGCAAATATTTTCAATTTAAGAGAAGACGAAAAAAAAGGAATAAGGAAAGCCAAAAATATATGAAATTAAGGGGTCAAGGGAATCAAAGACCATTTCTAAGTGTTTTCTGTCAATGTATTCTGTCTATTAATAAAGTTCACATGTAATATAAAATATAGGGAGTGGTAGAGAAGAAAATGTTCAAACAGCTCCGGGGAGAACCTCGAGTTTTCCCTGAGGTACGTTTATTGTCTTCTCTGAGGATGAGGGTCCCCAGTAAAGTTCTAGAGGTGGTACATATATATATATATATATATATATATATATATATATATATATATATATATATATATATATATATATTATATAAAGAATTAGATTAAGGAAGAAATAGATAAACTTTAGTGTACCTCAGGTCAGCTTATTCTTAGCGACAAAGATATGTGTAATATTTTCAACATTTATTTCCTCTGTTTTTACACAATATGAAAACGAAATCCTAGAAATAAAAAATGACAGTAGTCATGACGAAAATATATTATGCAGTATCAGTCACTAGTGACATGGTTCTCAGGAAACTAGATAGTGAAGCCACACAGGTCATGGTGACCTGATGAACTGTTTTCAAGGGCTCTAAAAGAATGTAAGTAGGAACTTGGCACACCACTCGCTAGTCACTTCAACGTATCACTGTAAACAGGTAGCATACCGGATAAATGGAAAATGGGTAATGCAATGCCATTTTACAAGTGGGAGATAAGTCCTCAGCTTCAAATTATAATCAGCCTGACCTCAAGTGTGGAAAAATTGATGGAATCAATAACTGACGATGCAATTTGAAACCACATTGAAACATATAATTTAATTAACGAATCTCTACAGTGTTTACCAGAGGGACATTCTTTAAGGATTTACTAACGTTTTTCACTAAGGTATTCAGAGTGGTAGACCAAGATAGAGAATACGATATTGTATATATAGACTTCAGTAAGACCTTGGATAAAGTTCCACACAGGAGTTTAAGACAGTAGCAGTAAATGGTAAAGGGCAAGAAATTATCTCCTGGTTTTAGGTATGACTGATCGATAAACAACAGCTTGTATTAAATGGAAGAAATCAGAATGAGTACCTGTTACGAGTGGTGTACTACAGGGATCAATACTGGGACCCTTGGTGTTCACAGTCTACATAAATGACGTAGATGAAGGACGACGACTCTAAAATAGGCAAATCAGATCATTTCTGATGAGGACACTAGAAAGGTACAGAATGACCTGGTTAGGTTAATGTGGTCGGACAAGTGGCAGATGTTGTTCAGTGCAGACAAGTGTAAGGCTCAGAGTGGCAGGGGAAAGGGAAGAAAATATGTAGGAGGAGAGGAGGGAGGGGGAAGAAAACATGTGGGAGGGGAGGAGGGAGAGGGAAGAAAACATGTGGGAGGGGAGGAGGTAGAGGGTAGAAAAGATGTGGGAGGGAAGGAGGGAGGGGTAAGAAAAGATGTGGGAGGAGGAGGGAGAGGGTAGAAAAGATGTAGGAGGGGAGGAGGGAGAGGGTAGAAAAGATGTGGGAGGGGAGGAGGGAGAGGGTAGAAAAGATGTGGGAGGGGAGGAGGGAGAGGGTAGAAAAGATGTGGGAGGGGAGGAGGGAGAGGGTAGAAAAGATGTGGGAGGGGAGGAGGGAAAGGGTAGAAAAGATGTGGGAGGGGGAAGAAAACATGTGGGAGTGAAACAAGGCGATGAAAAATAGAGAAGTTTTTGTAGAGACTGAGATTCAGAAAATGAGAGAGTATTCACTCTTGTGGTGAGATAATTAGTGAGATAAAACACTTGCTCTCATTATGTGTGGCACTCACGATGTGTTCAGTCATTCTCCTTGTATCGATTGTTGCCTCTGGTGAGGGAAGGTGGGGGGAGGGGGAAATGAGGTTGGTGGGAAAGGGCGGCCGGAAGTGGGTAGGGTGAGAATATCGGAAAAGATGGGTAGAAAAGAGTGAGAAAGCCTGAAGGAGGAGGTATGGGAAAGGGTAGAAGAGCAAGGGAGAGAGAGGAGGGGGAAAATTGGCTGGGGGAACATGGGCGAAGGGAGAAAAGAAATGGGTAGAGGGTCGTAGAGAAATGGGTAGAGGGCGAGATAGGTGAAGGAAGGAAGGGAGGGATAGATTTAAAAAATGGAATGATGGAAGAGAGGAGGGAGGGAGGAGAATCATAAAGAGTAGGAGAGGAACGGAACGGGAGGGGTAGAGGGAGGGAGGAAGGAAGGAGAGAAGGAAAGGTTAGTGTGTGGGAGAAAGGAGGGAGTATGTGAGAGTACATGGGAGAGACAGATGAGAGGTGACCTTAAAGGTCCACACTGAGGATATCTGCTGGGAAGACATATCTGTTTCTCTCTAGATTTAGGTATATCATATATTATATAGATGTTAGCGGCAAGGATAGTAAAGCTGAAGGCTCTCTCCGCCTTCCACTCCCTCCTGCCACTTCCGGCATGACAACAAGGAAAAAAATATATACTATACCATATTTACATTGCATAGAATTGACAGGAGATAATGGAGGTGGATGGAACGCATGCGACTACAAACTCCTACTTTTTGATGAATTAGACACTTGTAGACCACTTGAGTGTCTTTATTGTGGAAACGTTTCGCCAACCAGTGGCTTCCTCAGTCCACTACAGAGAAGAATGGTTGAAGATCAGAAGGCGTTTCAGGTAATCAGTCCCTCGGCTTGTATACTGCAGACAGGCCTACGCCTGTCTGCAGTATACAAGCTCCACCACGCATTTGCTGAACTCTTATCAAGACTGACGGACTGATCACATCGACTCCAGGCTGAGGGACTAATTGCCTCAAACTCCTTCTGATCTTTAACCATTCTTCTCTATTGGACTGAGGAAACCAGTGGTTTGTGAAAGTAAAGATACCCAAGTGTTGCACAAGTGTCTAATTCATCAACCTGTTTATCTGAACAGTTAACTACGTTTTAGTGCTGTTCGTACCTTAATTACTTACTCCACTGGTGCACACAGAGCTGTGCACCGTGGCCCTGCTTCTGGTTACCACTAGTTCTACTGTTGGATACTGTAGTTGAGGTAATGCAAACAACTGGGAGGCTGGACATCTTCAGAGCAACGCCAAGATACAGGTGGCTCTTACTGTGGCTACCACACACACCACTGCTACGTACCTCTACTATTATCATCACCTTACTGTGATGCTATGTACCTCTATTACTACCATCACCTTAGATGGCTCAGGGTTACCTAGATGTCCTGATGTAGTGGCTAAACTACGTAAATCCGTTGACTGCAGTTTGTCCCAGCATAGTATCTAACTGAATGTTATGTTTGGAAAGTGCTAGTCCAGCTCATACCTAAATGATCATATTGTCATTACACTTAGAGCTTTAGCTGGTAGTTTGTTCTATTCTGCACACATTCCTGTTGCATCTCCTACCTCGAGGTTTCATGTCATTGTCTCGAATTGTTGACTCTGCACTTCGAATGGTTGTTTGTGTCCGAGTGTTTACAAACCACTCAGTGTCTCAAGGGTTTGAATGAGATCTCATGGTCTACACTTCTTAAGATGAAAGGTTTTTTGAGTTTTTGTTGACATGGTTCATTTCTTAATGATTTACGAGGAGCTATCTGTACCTTCTCCAGTCTCTCTTCCTCTGGAAGAGGGCACAAGAGGAAGGGAAGGGAGTGGGATAGAGAAGGGAGAGGGTGTGAGTGGGAAGGCTGGCAGGCTGGGTGAGAAGGTTTACAACACTGAGAACAATTTGCAATGGTCTTCCCTGTATTGGATTTTTCTTCATGTGCCTCAGGGAGAATAGAAGAAACAGGAGATGAGAAGACAACGAAGACTGGGAGAGGAGGAGATGATGGCGGTTAGGAGATACGGAGAGAAACAGATGGCGAGTGAATGAAGTGATAAAGGAGGAAAAAAATGGGGAGAAAATAAAGAAATGTTGAGAAAGGGGCGAAATAGGGAAAAAAGATAGAGAAAGCGAGACATGGGAGATTAGAGATATTTAGAAATAGAGAAGTTTAAGATGGGAAAAAGAAGAAATGTAGAAATAGAATATCTAGGGAGAATGTGGGAGAGATGGCTACAAAAAGAGAGACATTGGCAAATAACAATTATAGTGTTAGAAGAGAAAGGTAAGAAAATTGTAAAGTGGGAAGGAAATTGGCAAGTGTCAAGAGAAGACAGTAAGAAAGGAAGGCTTAGTTATAAGCAGTTACGAAGCAGAAGATATAAATATTTTATAGATAAATATTTTTGGAGGTAGAAAACATCAGGAAACAAAAGAAAATAGGTGGAAGAAAATGAAAAAAAATAATGGGAGAGGTACAGAGAATGACAGATTTAGAGTGAGTGAGTGAGAGTGAGTGAGTGAGAGAGAGAATGTACGGTAACAGATCGTTGTGTGAACACCGGATGTATTGACTAGCACACAATAATGTTTAATAATTCACATTCCTATTCACACACACACCCACAAACACAGCGATCAGCAAAGAGGAGAGGCTAGGAGCAAAAACTCGACCCCTGTAACAACAAATAGAAGAGTACATACACAGCCAGGAGCTGAGAATCGACCCCTGCAGTCACATATAGGTGAGCACTCTCACACACACAAGCGATAAAGCTCGTTAATGCCAGGAGAGAGAGAGAGCGACCAGCGAAGAGGCGGGACCATGAGCTGTGACTCGACACCTGCAACCACATTTAGATGTTCTGGTGTCTAAACTACAAGGCAAATGTTCTAGTGGCTTTAAACTACAAGACAGGTGTTCTGGTAACTCTAAACCACAGCACAGGTGTTTTGTTTGCTCTAAACTCCATGGCAAAACTTCATACGGAGCAGGTGTTCTTGACAGGAACTTGGGTAAGTCAGGGGCAGTATTGTGGAAGACCCAAGGTGGGACACATTCATAAACGACCACAACACGGTTGTCAAGATCACACGTATTTTCCATGGATATATGGACATGGTAGTTCTATCAAAATAGACCATGAATGTTTCTAAAACTTTCAACCCCAACTGAACCTCGGGCAAAGAGGGAGTTTAGAGCATTCTATGGGGGATGATGCAACAAATTCTGAATCGCTGAGGTTTACAGACACGTCTGCAGGGAAAACAAGTATGCATGCAGGATGAACAAGGTCTGTATGATCCATTTAACATGCATTTCTATCTCATAGACAACAAGGCAAAACGAAAATGTCTTGAGGCAGCTATTATCCATCTCTCTGAAGCCATTGTGCGAAGCAGGAGTCTATACATTAGCAAAACCATTGTACGCATTATCCAGGATCAACTCTCAAAACTCCTCGACTTGTATCCCAGATTCTCGTCTAACTCTATCTTGGTTAACGTCCCTAACTTCACTCTTACCTGACCTGACCTCAGTATGCTTTGGATGCTTTATAATGAAGTGTTTTTTATATATTTATGTGTATTTTATAAAACTCCACTATAGACGAAACATCTTTGAAATTACCACTTGTTAGTTTACGCCATTATATGCCTAACCAAAATGGTCTCTGGACGAAAAATCTTGTATTCCAAGCCTACTGGAGTTTAATGACAGAGTAACAAAGATAAACCAGGAATGATAGAGACGGCTAAACTGCACTTTATAAACGGCATGAATTTACACCGCATTACACCAGATTCTAACCCATGATTTGGATTCAACTTGGAAATCGCTTTATTGGGCCAAGAATGCCTAAAAAAAAGACAAAACCTGATGATTAAGAGGAAGTACTTGTCTGAATGAAGGTACAAGTGGAGTACCTCGAGTATCGGCACTAGTTTGTGATGTAAGCAAACTACATGCCAGATCTGAGTCGTCCATCACTTGATTAATGATGTAAAAATGCTAATACCTATGTGGATAGGAGTAGACAGAGACAAACTCCAGGAGAACTCGGCACAGGAAGTTTAAAGTTATAAAATTTATAAAGTGAAAAAATGACCAGACATTGAATACAGCCTAAAATGAAAAAGGACTATTATCAGAGGCTCGAGGCAACAGAATATCTCCTGTGTCATATACCAGAGTGTTTTAGGAACCCTCATAAAAGGCTGTTTAGTCTGAGTCTGGTTACCAGTAAAAGATCTTCGTGAAGAAGTGCTGGAGGCGGACATTTTAAGGAGCTTCATATACGGAATGACTGAGCTAAGTTGGCCTGGGACTTGTGAAAACTGGTTCCTAGTGATAGAGACGGTACCAGGAGCTGTACCTCGAACCCCCTTTCCCTCTCAACAAGAGTCTGTCCACACAATGCATACAAGTCAGTGATAACAGGAGGCACAGCGGTAATCACTAAGAATTAGAAAAATATGAATAAAACTACAAAGAATATCTGGAAAAATACCAAAGGAGAAACAAATTTTGCGCTAGGAGGAACAAAAGTGATACCCTTCCCCAAGAGGAACAAAAGTGATACCCTTCGCCAGGAGGAACAAAAGTGATACCCTTCGCCAGGAGGAACAAAAGTGATACCCTTCCCCAGGAGGAACAAAAGTGATACCCTTCCCCAGGAGGAACAAAAGTGATACCCTTCCCCAGGAGGAACAAAAGTGATACCCTTCCCCAGGAGGAACAAAAGTGATACCCTTCCCCAGGAGGAACAAAAGTGATACCCTTCCCCAGGAGGAACAAAAGTGATACCCTTCCCCAGGAGGAACAAAAGTGATACCCTTCCCCAGGAGGAACAAAAGTGATACCCTTCCCCAGGAGGAACAAAAGTGATACCCTTCCCCAGGAGGAACAAAAGTGATACCCTTCCCCAGGAGGAACAAAAGTGATACCCTTCCCCAGGAGGAACAAAAGTGATACCCTTCCCCAGGAGGAACAAAAGTGATACCCTTCCCCAAGAGGAACAAAAGTGATACCCTTCCCCAGGAGGAACAAAAGTGATACCCTTCCCCAGGAGGAACAAAAGTGATACCCTTCCCCAGGAGGAACAAAAGTGATACCCTTCCCCAGGAGGAACAAAAGTGATACCCTTCCCCAGGAGGAACAAAAGTGATACCCTTCCCCAGGAGAAACAAAAGTGATACCCTTCCCCAGGAGGAACAAAAGTGATACCCTTCCCCAGGAGGAACAAAAGTGATACCCTTCCCCAGGAGGAACAAAAGTGATACCCTTCCCAGGAGGAACAAAAGTGATACACTTCCCCAGGAGGACCAAAAGTGAACCCTTCCCAGGAGGAACAAAGTGACCCTTCCCCAGGAGGAATAAAAGTGATACCCTTCCCCAGGAGGAACAAATGTGATACCCTTTCCCTGGAGGAACAAAAGTGATACCCTTTCCCTGGAGGAACAAAAGTGATACCCTTTCCCTGGAGGAACAAAAGTGATACCCTTTCCTGGAGGAACAAAAGTGATACCCTTTCCCTGGAGGAACAAAAGTGATACCCTTTCCCTGGAGGAACAAAAGTGATACCCTTCCCCAGGAGGAACAAAAGTGATACCCTTTCCCTGGAGGAATAAAAGTGATACCCTTTCCCTGGAGGAACAAAAGTGATACCCTTTCCCTGGAGGAACAAAAGTGATACCCTTTCCCTGGAGGAACAAAAGTGATACCCTTCCCAGGAGGAACAAAAGTGATACACTTCCCCAGGAGGACCAAAAGTGATACCCTTCCCCAGGAGGAACAAAAGTGATACCCTTCCCCAGGAGGAATAAAAGTGATACCCTTCCCCAGGAGGAACAAATGTGATACCCTTTCCCTGGAGGAACAAAAGTGATACCCTTTCCCTGGAGGAACAAAAGTGATACCCTTTCCCTGGAGGAACAAAAGTGATACAATTTCCCTGGAGGAACAAAAGTGATACCCTTTCCCTGGAGGAACAAAAGTGATACCCTTTCCCTGGAGGAACAAAAGTGATACCCTTTCCCTGGAGGAACAAAAGTGATACCCTTTCCCTGGAGGAACAAAAGTGATACCCTTCTCCAGGAGGAACAAAAGTGATACCCTTTCCCTGGAGGAACAAAAGTGATACCCTTTCCCTGGAGGAACAAAAGTGATACCCTTTCCCTGGAGGAACAAAAGTGATACCCTTTCCCTGGAGGAACAAAAGTGATACCCTTTCCCTGGAGGAACAAAAGTGATACCCTTCCCCGGGAGGAACAAAAGTGATACCCTTCCCCCGGAGGAACAAAAGTGATACCCTTCCCCGGGAGGAACAAAAGTGATACCCTTCCCCGGGAGGAACAAAAGTGATACCCTTCCCCGGGAGGAACAAAAGTGATACCCTTCCCCAGGAGGAACAAAAGTGATACCCTTCTCCAGGAGGAACAAAAGTGATACCCTTCCCCAGGAGGAACAAATGTGATACCCTTCCCCAGGAGGAACAAAAGTGATACCCTTCCCCAGGAGGAACAAAAGTGATACCCTTCCCCAGGAGGAACAAAAGTGATACCCTTCTCCAGGAGGAACAAAAGTGATACCCTTCCCCAGGAGGAACAAAAGTGATACCCTTCCCCAGGAGGAACAAAAGTGGCCCACGGCAGTTAAAAAAAAATGGCCCAGCAGAAATATAGAAACAAACTCCAAAAGATTGTTGCACATTTCTTTTATCTCTTCGTTGCAGAAGTTGGCAACAAGCTCTTGTTTGGGTCCATCTCCCTCCCTTCAGGGGGGGGGTGTCTTGATGCATGTGAAGCTCTCTTGATCCAGGGAACTGGACCTACCTTCCCCTTCCTTGGATCAAACCTAATTGACTTCCATTTCTACTAGTTGGTCCCGCCCATCTATAACGATAACTTCACCTGCTGCATTTCGTCTGCTTTCGGTATATTACAAGAGTCCATCTTTGTGCCAATTCTTCTAGGTTGAGGGACTGATCACCTTATCTTCCACTGTGAGGAATGGAACCCAAGAATAAGGTTATCTGAAGTTCCTTTACGAATAAGATAGAGGAAAATGTAAATTCAGTTGATAATCAAAGAGGATATAAAATTAGAAAGAAAAATATAAGTTATAATAATAAACAGAAAAATGAGTTAAATAATCTAATTGAATCAGAATTGAAAAGGAAAATAAATTAGTGACCAGCTAACAATGGTTGATTTGCTGGTATCTCCGTTGATAATTTGTAGGATACAGACGAAGACGTAGATGTTTCGGTCAGATTTCCTTGTATTACTGAGGTGATGAGGACAGTAGAGTTGACCAGGATAACCGTATCGTAGATATCGTACAATCTGAAAGGAGCCCTGGTCAATACAGATGTTCATACGATTTTCCTAGAGCCAACTAGGTGAGGTGGAGGCTAGTAGAGTTGCCCAGAACAACCTAATTGTAACTCAAACACGTGATCAGGTTGGGTCTCTGGTCAAGAAACACACACACACACACACACACACACACACACACACACACACACACACACACACACACACACACATCTAGTACAGTCTAGGGGGACAGAGACTACAAACCTCAGTCAAGGAAAAAGATCTTGGGGTGAGTATAACACCAGGCACATCTCCTGAGGCACACATCAACCAAATAACTGCGGCAGTATACGGGCGCCTAGCAAACCTAAGAACAGCATTCCGACATCTTAATAAAGAATCGTTCAAGACCCTGTACACTGTGTACGTTAGGCCCATATTGGAGTAAGCAGCACCAGTTTGGAACCCACACATAGCCAAGCACGTAAAGAAGCTAAAGAAAGTGCAAAGATTTGCAACAAGACTAGTCCGGAGCTAAGGGGTATGTCCTACGAGAAGAGGGTAAGAGAAATCGACCTGACGACATTGGAGGACAGGAGAGATAGGGTGGACATGATAACGACATATAAAATACTGAGAGGAATTGACAAGGTGGACAGAGGCAGAATGTTCCAGAGATGGGACACAGCAACAAGGGGACACAGTTGGAAGTTGAAGACTCAGATGAATCACAGGGATGTTAGGAAGTATTTCTTCAGTCAGAGTGTTCGAGAAGTGGAATAGTTTGGGAAGCGATGTAGTGGAGGCAGGTTCCATTCATAGCTTTAAGAAGAGGTATGATAAAACACATGGCGCAGGGAGAGTGACCCAGTAGCGGCCAGTGAAGAGGGGGCCAGGAGCTATTGACTCGACCCCTGCAACCACAACTAGGTGAGTACACACACACACTAACAGTCCCGGTGGCCTTGTGGCTAAATCTCTCGCTTCACGCACGGAGGGCTCGGGTTCAATTCCCGGCGGGGCAGTAACATTTCGAAGTGTTTCCTTACACACACATGTTAGCAACAGGGGGAGACACGTCCCAGGTGACAAATTTTCGGAGAATCTGGTGGTATACAAGGGGAAGAAATCGACCTCTCAAAGTGATCTTCAAGGCAGAATCAGCCCGAACCATGATCCTGCAGGAGAAAGCACGGCTGAGTGCGACTCGGGCGTACCAGAATGTATACCTAGATCGGGACAGAACGCAGGAAGAAAGGGTGGCCTTGAAGTAGAGGATAAGAAGGCGAAGAGAAGAGACAGGGAGGAACGGAGGAAACCAGGCCCAAGCCTAAGGACAAACACACAAACCGGAAGCACTCACGGAGGGCCTCCAAACACAACAACCCCAAGGCAACCATACATTTTAACCCCACACACTGACATCACTCCCCCTGTCCCCACCCCATCAACCCAAAACCCACCCTCATAACTACCCCCCATCACGAACCCTACCCCACCAACCCATACCCCAATCATACAACCCCCCCACCCATGCAGCAACCCCCAATGGGCACCTGCCCACACTCCTCCCAAGATCCCCCAGGGCCACAGTCTTGGAAACTAGGTTGAAGGTTTGGTACACAAATGCGGATGGAATCACGAATAAATATGAAGAGTGGAATGAAAGAATTGATGAGAAGTTCCCAGACATCATAGCAGTCACAGAAACAAAACTCACTGAGGCAATAACAGACTCAATCTTCCCACAGGGTTATCAGATCCTGAGGAAAGATAGAAGGAGGTGGGGTCGCACTGCTCATAAGGAACCATTGGAAATTCGAGGAAATGGAAGTAATGGAGGTGTGTAAAGAAAGGAACTTCTAGTAGGTACCATCCAGTCTGTGGAGCACGACGATAGTCATTGCAGTGATGTATAACCCACCACAGAACTGCAGGAGGAAAGGAGAGGAATATGAAGAGAACAACAGAGAAGTGGTGGACACACTGGCGGAGGTGGCAAGAAAAGCGCACTCGAGCAGAGCAAAGTTACTGGTCATGGGCGATTTCAACCACAGGGAGACTGGGAAAACCAAGAACCACGTGGGGGTCCAGAAACATGGAGAGCCAAGATGATGGACGTGGTACTGGAAAGCCTGATGCACCATGTCAAGGACACGACCAGAGAGAGAGGAGAGGACGAACCAGCAAGGCTGGACCTTGTATTCACCCTGAACAGCTCAGACATTGAGGCCATAACACACAAGAGCCCCCTGGGAGCCAGCGACCATATGGTGCTGAGCTTCGAGTACATAGGTGAGTTACAGGTGAAGAGGGGAAACGGTACTGAGAGACAAACAAGACTTTAAAAGAGGGGACTACACGGGTATGAGGAACTTCATGAAGGAGGTTCAGTGGGAAAGGGACATGGAAGGACAGTCAGTAAATGAAATGATGGAATACGTAGCAACAAAGTGCAAGGAGGCAGAGGAACAGTTTATA
>WNWK01014772.1:45000-50149 GCA_009830355.1 Cherax destructor
AGTCAAGTTCAGTGTCATAAGTTAGGTTTAGTGCCATTATGATGGCAAACAATTTAGTTTGCAGTGTAGACGCCCAGTTATTAATACTTATGCCCAATTCAACAAATTTATTATCGTTCTTAACTAGGGAGGTGGCAACAAGAGCAGATGCAAACCTGCCAGAAATCTCATGTTTAGATCCATCAGTGTATATAACATGTGATAAAATATTACAGCACAGTGTCCCTCTCCAGCCTTTCAAATTCTTTGAATATTTTGTTTTACGTTTTATTACCTCTTCTTGTTGTTATGTCGTTGCTCGTTACGTTTAGCTCCTCTTTTCTCTCCTCATAGCATATTTCTTTTATCTTCGGCGCTAGTTTCGTTGTCATCCTACACACTCTTTCTCTAGTTTATTGACACTAGTGTAGGTTCAGTACCTTTTTGTTGATATTCATGGAAGATTATATATATATATATATATATATATATATATATATATATATATATATATATATATATATTATATATATTATGTCGTGCCGATTAGGTAAAACTTGCTATTTTGGCTTAAATAGCAAAGCTGTGAAAGTACTTTAGCAAAAGATTTCCACCCCCGTGGCTTGTCTTGCATATATATATATATATATATATATATATATATATATATTTTTTTTTTTAGTGTGTGTGTGAGAGAGAGAACCAGTTCTGTGGATCTATTAGGTGTTGGTGTAATATTTGACCACCGTCTGTATGATGGGTATGTGTTGTAAAATATAACTATAAAACTATTTCCAGTAGTTTGTTTTTAGTCTGATGTTTTAGGGTGTAGTCGATAGGCTGTAAACCTTGTAAATGAAGCAGCCAGAGCCGCGCACCAGCTACAAGGAGGCGGGCGGCTGTACCTCTTCAATAAATTTCATAACAAGAGTGATGGTAGCTGTCAAGGATCCATCAAATATAGTGACACAGTCTTAAAGTTACCCTAATGAGCCGCTGACGAGATCATCACAGGACCACAACCTACTTCACGTTGCTTAACTTCTTACTGACGTAGTCGGAGGGTTGGCTTTCCAACCTCAGCATGATCCACCACACTAACCAGACCTACTCTCTCTCTCTCTCTCTCTCTCCTCTCCTGAGTCGTGGAATTTTCCTGAATTGTTTTCTGAGGGTCCACGCCCCCTGCTGTACAGCCCTAAACGAGGTCTCCCATAGTTAAACTGATTAACCAGGCTGTTGGTGCTAATCACATGAAATCCAGGATATGCACCACAGTCTCTTTAATCAGGACCTGACTTTATGATCTTGTCAAGTTTCTACTTGAAGACAGCCAGTCTTGGGCCTCTTATTGTGTTATCTCTTAGGGTACTAAAGATACCCCTGCTTTTCATTGGGGGTATATTGCACCCTCTGCTCAGCCTCTTTCGTAGGGAGTGATGTCTGTATGCAGATTTGTGACCAATTCTAGATTTTCTAAGTGTAAATTATATCGAATCTTTCTCTTGTGTGTTCCAAGGAGTACAAGTGAAGGTATTTCAATCGCTTCCAGTAATTTTTGTTCTTCATTGAATTTATTCGTACATTGAAGGTTATACATTCTCTAGGTCTACAATTACGCCAGAGTTAAAAGAGGTTGTTAGTGTAAAGCAATATACAAGCCTAGAGCGAACAAGTGACTTAAAAAAAATAGGGAACGGTGGTGTCTGACCTCATGGTAAGTGAGCCTAGAGAGAGCAAGTGACTTAAAGAGAACCATCATTGGTTTGGCATGTTTTTCCTTCTTCCTCTTTGCCTGCTGCTTCCATGTCCCTCCTCATCACTCTCCTTCCATGCTTGATTTCTCCTCCCCCTCCTTCTCTATTTCTTCCTTTATCTCCTTTTACTCTTGCCCCTCTCCCTTCTCCTCCTCCTCTCCCTTTTCTCATTGCTTGGGTGCTTACCCTACTCTCACCTCGTCTTCTTTTTCTCCCTTCTTATCTCCTCCTCGTCCTTCTGTTTAAGTAACGTTCAAGTGGTTGCCTCTGAGAATACGCTTGAGGACCACTCAAGTGTTGAGGCGAGAAACACATCACAAGTCTGACCTCAAGAGAGTTCTTCAGAATTTCAAAACTCCCTTAACTTGTTCTATTTAAATGTCAGAGGCGGAAGATTAAATGTCCCAAGCCTGGCCGCCAGGGGTCAATTATGTGTCTAGATTCTATTTGGAGTGTAATCAAATGCTATTTGCAGTGTTACGGTGCTATTTGGAGTGTTAAGATGCTACTTGGAGTGTGAATATGCTTTGGAGCGTTAAGGTGTTATTTGTGTTAACTTTCTGTTTGAAGTGTTAACATTCTTTTTGAAGTACACTGAAATTCTGTTTAGAGTGCGTCAAGCTTCTTTACTAAAGTGTTACCTGTCTATATAGAATCAAGTGTTACCTGTCTATATAGAATCAAGTGTTACCTGTCTATATAGAATCAAGTGTTACCTGTCTATATAGAATCAAGTGTTACCTGTCTATACAGAATCAAGTGTTAGTCGAGTGTTGTCTATTTAGAATCATCAAATTTGTCGTAAAATCTGTTTGCTAAAATTACGTGGTTTTTTTTTTTTCAATACATGAAATATTAAATATTTTTTTAAGAAATAATGTTTAAAGGTATTGATGATCAACGAGTCACAACACTTCATATACGTCAAAAAAGACACTTATGTGCAGTTGAGGACGTTTATTAAAGGAAACGTTTCGTGGCGAAACATCTTGTCGGTGTCAGCATACCAATTAATTTAATTTGTTACATGGTGTACGTAAGGAGGTTTAATTAACTAAATGTAATCAGCTGGGTCATGGACAGGGCCGCGAGGGCGTTGACACTCGAAACACCCTCCAGGTATACTCCAGGTAAAACTCTTCCTAGCTACAGGAGCTGACCTAAAATTTCTTCAGTATTTAATAAGTCATCAAAAAATTATTTACATTGGTTGTAATACTTGGCGCTTCCTCATGCGTTCCATACTGTTGTTAGATAAATGATCACAGATGCAACTAATGTGAGATTTTACTGTGACAACGTTTCGCTCTCCAGGAGCTTTGCCTCTTCAAGAGGGGCTCCTTGGCGTGGTGAAGAGGCTCTTCGTCTGAGGAATAAGACCTTTTGGTCTTCTTCCTCAGACCGAACTAAATTACCCCCCCAATCCCCCTCCCCTATCCCATCATTCCCATCCTCCCTTTTTCCCTTTCCTCCTCCTCCTCCTCATCCCTCCCTTATTCCCTTCCCATTTTTAACCTGTGGGATTCTCTCCACAGGCATTCTGGTTCCTAGGTAGGGAAAAGGGTACCGTGGTCCATCCCATTCCGTTGAGGTTCTTGCAGTGGTGTAGTTTGCCGTGGAATCTGGATCGCCTGGGGATGTCCTGATCCCTCTCTGGTCTCCCGGAGGGTGGCTTTGGGTATCTTTCGGGCGACGGGTGTTTCTCTGGAGGTCACCTTTTGGATTCCGGGGGTGGTGGCCGAAGGAGGTATGCTTTGTGGCGGGTATCCGGTCGCGCTCTCTTTTGTCCGTGGAGGTGGCTCGGTGGATGTGAGGTTGCTATACCGGGTTGCTGGTTTACTGTCATGAAGGGTAGGGTATAGCACGGGTTCCATGCAGCATCTGCACTACTTGCGGTGTTGAGGTCCTCTTGGGCGTGGAAGGGGATTTACGCCCCTTTCATTCCTCCTAGGAGCTATTCCTCCACGTTCCCCTCTTTTTTTTATTCCAACTACATATCTTTCCGATCATAGTATTGGTAAAGCTCTCCTACGCCATGTAGGTAAAGACATCTCATTTCACGCTCTCAAGAGCGGCACTCGCATCATCACGGTCCAGAATGCTGGCCAAGCTCGCGATCTTTCTCTCCTTACGACCATAGATACTATTCTTATCACTATTGACAAACATCATTCTCTCAATTCTTGTAGTGGTTCTGTCATTTTACCCCACACCATTGTCCAACGGAATTTCCAGACATGTGGTGGTGACATTTTGGAGCAGCTTGAGCTCCAAGAACTCCCTATCCTCAAAGTTGACACTTTTGTCCTCCCGGCCAATAAGCGAAGACGTTATCCTTGCAATATAACTCATTTAACATTTGACTGCCATGAACTTCTGCCTTCGGTCTACATTGCAGGTCACCGTTTACAGGTTCGAAAGGTGACCCCTACACCGCAACAGTGTAGAAACTGCTGGCGTTTTGGTCATCCAGCGAAATATTGCAGGTCCATGGCCGAATGCCCAGTCTGTGGTGCCGACGACCATGCTAGTCCTTCTTGTACTCTACCTCCCTCTTGCCTTAACTGTTATGAGGTGCATCCATTGTACTCTCGCCGTTGTCAGGTTTACCTAAATGAGCGGGAAATCCGTTGTCTCAAAGAGGCGGAAGGCTTATCATACGCTATGGCCGTCTCTCATCTACGCCTTCAGGGGAGACTTCCCCGTATTTCCTATTCTCGCATTGCTAAACATCCCCCCACTTCTGGGGTCTCAACTTCCGCGGCTTCCTCTGTGGTCGCCCCATCCTCAGTCACCCCTGTCTCGAATCCTTTTGCTGTTCTTGGCTCCGAGGTCCCTACCTCGGCATCCCATACTGTCCACACCCCTTCCTCTATTCACTTGCACAGTTCTGTGTCTACACACCCTCGTCCACCACCCAATCCTCACCGCCCCCCTTCTTCACATAAGTCTGGCAAAAAATCCCCATTGCTGGGTTCTTCACCTCCAACTAGTTCAATAACGTGTGTGGAGGTTCAATCTCCTCCTCGTTCAATATCTTCATCCCCCGTCCCCTCCCAAGTTTTTTCCTTGACTGCCCCCACAGTTCGCTTCCACTCTTGTCCTCTCCAAAGCCCCTTTGACAGTTTCCTCTTCCATTTCCTCGCCCTCTACTTTAGTTCAGTCTATAGTCTCCCCGATTGTTGCTCATCCTCCTCCTTCCATCTCTAATGTAGTCCAACATCCTGCATCTTTGACTTCCGAAACGCTGGAAGCTATTGCAGGATTTATTGCAGAGTCTGAATCGTTGATGGACACCACTCCACCTCCGGTTCCTCCTTCTCTGTCTTCTCTGTCTATACCCCTCCTTCCTTCACAGCATCCCCCTCCTTCTCTGATTACAAGTTTTCCGCTGCCTCCACACGTGGACTTTT
>WNWK01014773.1:0-50149 GCA_009830355.1 Cherax destructor
GCGTGTTTTTGTTTTCCCCAGATTGACTTCAGGTTCACTATACGTCAACAAACCACGTAACGGGTGGGATCTGAACCTATGGCAAGAGTGTCCTAAAACTCCAGGCCTTTGCATAAGCCACCTCTATCAACGTTCTGTTCTCTATAAGTGAAAAATAAGTCGTGCACCTCTATAAAGTTTCTTTGAGACTGTTTGCTGCTGCTTGACGGCTCTCGTGGCAGCTTCACCAACTCTGATATAACCAAATGACTCTCCCATACCTCCAGTCTCCATGCTGGAACCCGAGTGGGAACCACACCGTCACCGATGTGAAAAGTGAACCCACACAATGGATCCAAATATCACAAATATATAGACTACAATAACTGTGTCATGCAAGGAAACAACTGCATTTTCCATCATCCTGGCAGATAACACCCGCTGCCTTGATATACAAGAGTTGCTGGCAGATAACACCAGCTGCCTTGATATACAAGAGTTGCTGGCAGATAACACCGCTCCCTTTGATATACAAGAGTTGCTGGCAGATAACACCAGCTGCCTTGATATAAAAGAGTTGCTGGCAGATAACACCAGCGCCTTGATATACAAGAGTTGCTGGCAGATAAACCACCCCGCCTTGATATACAAGAGTTGCTGGCAGATAACACCAGCTGCCTTGATATACAAGAGTTGCTGGCAGATAACCCAGCTCCTTTTACCGGGGCCCTGGACCCCAGGGTTTATTACAGAGGTAATAAAATAAAAAATAAAATTAAACTTTATTAGCTGGTAAAAAAAATTGTCTAAAATCCCTGAATCGGGATTTTTTTGGAAAAACACAGGGGTTTAAAAAATTTGGGATAATGTATATAAAAGTTAATTTGTTCTTGTTATAAATTTGAATAAAGTTGAAATACAAGTTGTATTTTAAAAAGGGTTTTTACTTTTAAAGTTTATAATTTTTTTAATTTAAGATTATTCTACTTTTTTGGGGAATGTTTGATATTGAGCATTTGGTTGGTGAAAGGTTTTTTTTGCATTGTTTTGAATTGGTACAGGTAGGGTTTCTTTGGCAATGACGGTTGAATTAAAATTTTCGTGCCTTTATATGCATTGAGTTTTACATAGTGTTAGATGGACACGGGAACAAGGAGTTTTCTGTGTCTTTTTTATGGCATGTGTCCTGTTAAAATTGGTAAGGAGAAGTTTGAGTTGGGGGTTAATATTTGCATAGAGTGTTTTATGTATGTAATAGGCAAGTAAAAAGTATGGATGTCTTGTAGGGGAGTAATTTTGGGGTTTTTGAATAGGTTTTGGAGATGTTGTCTGGGTGGAATGTTTTTATCATTCTAACTGCCCTTTGTTGTGTTATTAGTGGTCTGAGATGAGTTATTGTTTTGAGCCCCATGGCAGTTCCCCATATTCTCAATATTCAATTTTTTTAATATTCTCTCGCTTAAGTTTTCTGATTCAAACCAGAGGTTCTGATTTTTTGGTCAGATATTCATTTTTTATCCTTTTTCCCTGGCTTTAGATGATTTAATTAGATTTTTTTTCCCCGTCATTTTGGTGAATCTAATCTAACATTTTTTCAATGGGGGCCTAGTAATCATGCTTCTTTATATCTGTCACTGGTACATTAACGTTTATTTATTTTTTTATGATCTGTATAGTAATATCTTTCTGTTTCTTGGGTCATATCACTGGTATATTTATCTCTGCATACGCACAGAGTTTATTTTAAAAACACTATTTTGGGGAACAAAAAGGACAATACGGTGACTGAAACAATACAAAAACCGAAATGGGAGGGAGAAACTTTTTACGATGTTTTGGTCCGGATTGGACCATTCCCGTCCAAGTCGGACGAAAAGTGGTCGCTTGTCTCTTTCCCCTGTGCGGGTTTTTGTGCGCTATGTTAGAAATTAAGGCGTTCTTGCAACCCAACCCTGCCAACCTTCAGGGGTTGATCAACCAACCAACCCAACCCCGCCACCTTCAGGTTTGTCAACCAACCAACCCCCCCCTGCCAACCTTCAGGTGTCTTTGGGCAACCAACCAACCCAACCCTGCCAACCTTCAGGTGTCATGGTCAACCAACCAACCCAACCTGCCAACCTTCAGGTCTGGTCAACCAACCAACCCAACCCTGCCAACCTTCAGGTGTCATGGTCAACCAACCAACCCAACCCCGCCAACCTTCAGGTGTCTTGGTCAACCCTGGATGAAGAGTATTAATTCTATATTCTAATTAAACGACCTCAACACCTACGATAGTTTCGATATGTTGACACAATAATTATAAGTAAGTTGATACAGGCACAGGTACACATAAATAAAATTTTCATAGATAGTTTTAAAAAATATGTAAATTACCCAGTATAACCCCAAAAAAAGTCAAAGTGACGTTTTTTTATATACAGAATTCAAATGGAAAAACTCGTTTTTACCCCTTTTTAATTATCCAAAATTAATTTAAATATGTATGATAATTGTACTTTTTACCTATTAAATAAACTTATTTAATGGGAAAATATGGTATGATCATTCGACAGAAACTTCTGTCAGGGGTGGCCAAAACGCCATTCTTGATCTGCCTGCAAATCACAGAGTAATTCCAGACCACAGGAGGACCCGTACGTCTCCAAAATACCTTTAGGGTCAAAAAATAATGGGAAAAAGAAGGGTATACCTATTAATCCCTTTTTTTTTTTCGCTACCGCTCCCGGATAAGCAAGGGGTCCTGGATAAACTACCCTTAAAAGACACAATTTTAAAAAAAACTAAGTGTCCCACGTACATGCAGTCAACCAACACAAGCTCTGGCGTTTCCTATGACTAACATGAAGTCACAGCTTATGTCTGGGTTCGAATCCCCATCGAACCTTCTGAATTATTTTTGGTCCAATTAAAAATTGGCTCAACAACAAGAAATGAACCTGGGTTCACTTCCCCAGGAGGACGCAATGTCCACCCAGTTCCTGCTTGTGGTACGGGCGAGGGGTGCCCTAGAGTTCAACCCAGGAATATTGAACCCAGAACCACCTTAGTGGTAGTGGATCTAAAAACCCCCTCAGTGGTAGTGGACGCTGAGAACCACCCAGTGGTAGTGGACACTGCGAACCACCTCAGTGGTAGTGGACCCGAACCACCCAGCAGTGTGGACGTTGCAAACCCCCAGTGGTAGTGGACGCTGAGAACCACCTCAGTGGTAGTGGACCGCGAAACCCCCTCAGCGGTAGTGGACGCTGCGAACCACCTTAGTGTAGTGGACCCGCGAACCACCGGGTAGTGGACCTGAGAACCACACCCCCCCCGAGATCACCGGGGATAGATTCAACTTGGCTTGTCAGTTAGCAGTTTGAGAAAAATAATACGAAAAGAACTTCAACTGAATTTATTGACTTAAGACTCAGGGGGTTTGATACCAGTGTCCATCTATCACTTTTATCATGCAGGAGGAGCCACATGTCATGGTGCATCCAACAAAATAAGCAGACTCTTGGTGTCCTACCGCCCCCCCCCGGCTGGGTTACAAGTATCTTTGGCAGGTTAAATCACAACCACCAGATGTAGACCAAACAAGATGTAAACTTTGCCAGTTGGATTATTGTCACACCTGCGTCATTATGTACTGGAGTGCGTCACACCCTGCGTCATTTATGGAGTGCGTCACCCGCGTCATTGTGTACTGGGTGCGATAAAATTAATGAATTCAGAGACAACTCACTCAGAAATGTTCAAGATATGTCAAAGATTTTATCCACAGTGGTATATTACAGACCATTCTGGAAAAATACCCTGACTTCTCCTGTAAATAAAGCATTGACACGTGTGTGTGTGTATGATATGTGTGTATGTATATACATGTATGTGTGTGTGTATATATGTATGTGTATATGTATATGTGTGTGTGTGACCCAACAATTAAAATTTGCACCAATAACTCATTACAGTTGTGGCTGGGTGTAGACTAATAGATTGCTCATTGTTTTATAATTTGTTCATGAGTGCAACCATGACAGACGTAAGTAAATTTACTTCATGATTCATTACCTTGTAACTAGTGAATTAATTACCATTGTACCTTGTTCAGCTTCAAAACTTTGGGGCCCAGTCTCTGGACCCTATATATACCTCTGTAATCTGCAAATACCTTTGTAACTTGTCATGATTGTGACATCTGAGTTCATTCCCTTTTGTAACTTGCTCAGCTATCAAACTTGAGGTCCAGTCCCTGGACCCTTTACCTCTGTAATCTTTTTGACTACCGCCCACAGGATGGGGGGTATGGGGGTTGGGACTACCGCCCAAAAGGATGGGTTTTAAGACTTAACCCGCCCACAGGATGGGTATGGGGTGACTACCGCCCACAGGATGGGTATGGGGTGACTACCGCCCACAGGATGGGTAGGGGGTGACTACCGCCCACAGGATGGGTATGGGGTGACTACCGCCCACAGGATGGGTATGGGGTGACTACCGCCCACAGGATGGGTATGGGGTGACTACCGCCCACAGGATGGTATGGGGTGCATAATAAAGATATCAAACCAACTAACCGAGATCACCGCTAACCTATCACACTAACACTCCCACACTAATACTACCCCCACTGATATTACCTCCTAACTATACCACATTAATACTAATGCACTAAACACTACCGTATTAATACTACCACACTAACACTACCTCATTAATACTTCCCCTAATATTACCCCAGTAATACTATCCCCCTAACACTGCCTCCCAATACTCCCCAATAATAGTACTACACTAATAATATCCCCAATTACTGACATAATACTGCCCCCCACTACAAGTTCCTTCCTACTGCGCCCCGGGAAGCACTGAGCTAAACCTGACATTTAAAATATACTGAATTTGAGTAAGTTTATTTGGCACAGGTACACATAAATACAAGCAAACATCAAAACTCTCAACATGTAACCTCAGGTGACCCAAGCAAAGGTATGTTAGTTGTTACCTGAATGGCTGTTTTTGTGCCCCCCCCGTTCCCCATGAATGGCTGTTTATTGTGCACCATGTGAGTGGGTATTTTTGTGCCCCCATGTTCACCCAGTGAATGGCTAGTTTGTGCACCCCATGTTCACCCAGTGAGTGGCTAGTTTGGTGTGCACCCCATGTTCACCCAGTGAATGGCAGTTTATTGTGCACCATGTGAGTGGGTAGTTTATTGTGCACTCCATGTTCACCCAGTGAATGGCTAGTTATTTTGCACCCCATGTTCACCTGAGTGGCTAGTTTGGTGTGCACCCCATGTTCACCCAGTGAATGGCTAGTTTATTGTGCACCATGTAGTGGGAGTTTATTGTGCACTCCATGTTCACCCAGTGAATGGCTAGTTTTGTGCACCCCATGTTCACCCAGTGAGTGGCTAGTTTGGTGTGCACCCCATGTTCACCCTGTGAGTGGATAGTTTATCGTGCACCCCATGTTCCCAGTGAGTGGCTAATTTATTATGCACTCCATGTTCACCCAGTGAGTGGCTAGTTTTGTGCACCCCCCTGTTCACCCTGGAGGATAGTTTATCGTGCACCCCATGTTCACCCAGTGAGTGGTTGGTTTTTCTGCACCCCTTGTTCACCCAGTGAGTGTTGGTGCAGTGTTGCCAGGTTTATGACGTAGTTTCTGCAGGGTGCTCAATGAACTTCCCCCCTAAGTGGCATAACAAAAAAAAAGCTAAGTGTCCCACGTACAGCAGTCAACAACCAAGCTCCAGCGTTTTCTATGACTAACATGAAGTCACAGCTTCGTGAGTCCAGGTTCCAATTCTCATTGAACGTTCTGAATTATTAAAATTGTCTTAATGGCAAAGAAATGAACCGGAGCTCATTTTCCCCGGAGGACGCAATGTCCACCCAGTTCCTCGCTTGTGGTACGGGCGAGGGGGGCCGTGTCCAGACTTCAACCCCGGGGGAAATTTAACCCAGGACCACCTCAGTGGTAGTGGACGCGGTAACCACACCCCACCGAGATCACCGCTAACGTACTACAATAATACTAACCACACTAATACTTCAACATTCATACTACCATGTGCCTAGGACAAAATGGTAACTAACTAACTAATACTACCCCCCCTTACTATCAAACTAACACTACCGAATAACTAATTGCATTTATGACCGGGTGTGGACGTGTTAAGGGCTCATTACTTTGTAATTTGTTCATGATTGTGACCACATACGTATAGACGTGTAGATGGTTAAAATAATAAAGATAAAATTTCTTCGGATTTTTAACCCAGGAGGGTTAGCCACCCAGGATAACCCAAGAACGTCATCGAGGACTGTCTGTCTTATTTCCATTGTGGTCCTTAATCTGTCCCCAGGATGCGACCCACACCAGTCGACTAACACCCAGGTACCTATTTGCTGCTAGGTGAACATGACAACAGGTGTAAGGAAACACGTCGAAATGTTTCCACCCGCCGGGAATCGAACCCGGGCCCTCCGTGTGTGAAGCGAGAGCTCTAGCCACTAGACCATGATTGTGGACAAATATAGACACGTAAAAGTTCATTTCCTTGGTAATGAACTTGATCGCTAGACCCTCAGCTCACACACTGAGGTCCGGAGTTCGAATCTCCGGTACGGCTCGAAAACATTAGGGACGCGTTTCCATAATACACCTGCTGTCCCTGTTCACCCATCCATCAGTGTAAAATGGGTACCTGGGTGTTAGTGGACTGTGTGGGTCGCATCCTGGGACAAACTGACCTAATTTGCCCGAAATGCTCAGCCAGCTGGGCCTTTATACCTTATGTATGTACTTGTAGAAATAATGATATTATTATATTATTACTAATACTACTCCAATAATAGTACTACGACAATACTTACCCCACTATTACTACGACACTAATACTACAAGTTCCTTCCTTCTGCTGCCCTGGCAACCACTGAGTTAGCGCCTGACTCTTAAGATATACTGTATTTGAGTACGTTTATTTAGGCACAGGTACACAAGTACAATTATCATAGTGTATATTACCAAGGATAACCCAAAAAAAAAACTCGGTCTTCAAGAGGAAGGGATGTAAAGAGTTGTTGGTTCTCTCTTATACTGAGTTAATTGTGTTGTACAAGCAACACAGCAAAGCTCTCAACATGTAACACTCAGGTGACCCAAACCATGGTATGTCAGTTGTTACCTGAATGGGTAGTTTATTGTGCACCCCATCTTCACCCTGTGAGTGGTTAGTTTATTGTACAATCCGTGTTCAAGTTGTGAGTGGCTAATTTATTGTCAACCCATGTTAATCGACTAGTTTGGGCCTCATGTTCATGCTATGACTAGTTTATTGTGCACGTAATGTTAATCCTGTTAGTTGCTAGTTTGCTATACACCCCATGTTCACCCTGTGAGTGGCTAGTTTATTGTGCACCCCATGTTCACCCTGTTAGTGGTTAGTTTATCGTGCACCCCTTGTTCACCCAGTGAGTGGTTAGTTTATTGTCCACCCCATGTTCACCCAGTGAGTGGCTAGTTTATCGTGCACCCCATGTTCACCCTGTGAGTGGTTAGTTTATTGTGCACCTCATGTTCACCCAGTGAGTGGTTAGTTTATCGTGAACCCCATGTTCACCCAGTGAGTGGTTAGTTTATTGTGCACATCATGTTCACCCAGTGAGTGGCTAGTTTGCTGTGCACCTCATGTTCACCCTGTGAGTGGTTTATCGTGCACCCCATGTTCACCCTGTGACTGGTTAGTATATTGTGCACCCCATGTTCACCCAGTGAGTGTTGGTGCAGTGTTGCCAGGTTTATAACGTAGTTTCTGCAGGGTGCTCAATGAACTTCCCGCCTAAGTGACATAACATAAAATAAGCTAAGTGTCCCACGTACATGCAGTCAACCAACACAAGTTCCAGCGTTTTCTATGACTAACATGAAGTCACAGCTTCGTGAGTCAGAGTTCCAATTCTCATTGAACGTTCTGAATTATTAAAAATTGTCTTAATAGCAAAGAAATGAACCGGAGGTCATTTCCCCCAGGAGGACGCAATGTCCACCCAGTTCCTCGCTTGTGGTACGGGCGAGGCGGCCGTGTCCTGGACTTCAACCCGGGGGTATTGAACCCAGGACCACCTCAGTGGTAGTGGACGCGGTAACCACACCACCACCGAGATCACCGCTAACGTACTACAATAATACTAACCACACTAATACTTCAACATTCATACTACCACACTAATATTACCCCCACTCATACTATCAAACTAACACTACCGAATAATCAATTGCAGTTATGACCAGGTGTGGACGTGTTTAGGTTCATTACTTTGTAATTTGTTCATGATTGTGACCATGTACGTATAGACGTGTAGATGGTTCATTACTTTTGTAACTTTGTCATGATTGTGGACAGATATAGACACGTAAAAGTTCACTTTGTAATGAACTTGATCGCTAGAGCCCTCAGCTCACACACTGAGGTCCGGAGTTCAAATCTCCGGTACGGCTGGAAAACATTAGGGACTCGTTTCCATGAGACACCTGCTGTCCCTGTTCACCCATCAGTGTAAAATGGGTACCTGGGTGTTAGTGGACTGGTGTGGGTCGCATCCTGGGACAAAACTGACTTAATTTGCCCGAAATGCTCAGCCAGCTGGGCCTTTATACCTTATGTATGTACTTGTAGAAATAATGATATTATTATATTATTACTAATACTACTCCAATAATAGTACTACGACAATACTTACCCCACTATTACTACGACACTAATACTACAAGTTCCTTCCTTCTGCTGCCCTGGCAAGCACTGAGTTAGCGCCTGACTCTTAAGATATACTGAATTTGAGTACGTTTATTTAGGCACAGGTACACAAGTACAATTATCATAGTGTATATTGCTCAGGATAACCCAAAAAAAACCTCAGTCTTCAAGAGGAAGGGATGTAAAGAGTTGTTGGTTCTCTCTTATACTGAGTTAATTGTGTTGTACAAGCAACACAGCAAAGCTCTCAACATGTAACACTCAGGTGACCCAAACCAAGGTATGTCAGTTGTTACCTGAATGGGTAGTTTATTGTGCACCCCATCTTCACCCTGTGAGTGGTTAGTTTATTGTGCACCACATGTTCACCCAGTGAGTGGTTAGTTTATTGTGCACCACATGTTCACCCAGTGAGTGGTTAGTTTATTGTGCACCACATGTTCACCCAGTGAGTGGTTAGTTTATTGTGCACCACATGTTCACCCAGTGAGTGGTTAGTTTATTGTGCACCACATGTTCACCCAGTGAGTGGTTAGTTTATCGTGCACATCATGTTCACCCAGTGAGTGGTTAGTTTATTGTGCACCCCATGTTCACCCTGTGAGTGGTTAGTTTATTGTGCACCCCATGTTCACCCTGTGACTGGTTAGTTTATTGTGCACCCCATGTTCACCCAGTGAGTGTTGGTGCAGTGTTGCCAGGTTTATGACGTAGTTTCTGCAGGGTGCTCAATGAACTTCCCGCCTAAGTGACATAACAAAAAATAAGCTAAGTGTCCCACGTACATGCAGTCAACCAACACAAGCTCCAGCGTTTTCTATGACTAACATGAAGTCACAGCTTCGTGAGTCAGAGTTCCAATTCTCATTGAACATTCTGAATTATTAAAAATTGTCTTAATAGCAAAGAAATGAACCGGAGCTCATTTCCCCCAGGAGGACGCAATGTCCACCCAGTTCCTCGCTTGTGGTACGGGCGAGGCGGCCGTGTCCTGGACTTCAACCCGGGGGTATTGAACCCAGGACCACCTCAGTGGTAGTGGACGCGGTAACCACACCACCACCGAGATCACCGCTAACGTACTACAATAATACTAACCACACTAATACTTCAACACTCATACTACCACACTAATACTACCCCCACTCATACTATCAAACTAACACTACCGAATAATCAATTGCAGTTATGACCAGGTGTGGACGTGTTTAGGTTCATTACTTCGTAATTTGTTCATGATTGTGACCATGTACGTATAGACGTGTAGATGGTTCATTACTTTTGTAACTTTGTCATGATTGTGACCAGATACAGACGTGTAAAAGTTCATTACCTTTGTAATAAAGTCGATCGCTAGAGCACTCAGCTCACACAGATGTTGTAGTGGCCAGGCTTAGGCTTGGCTACAGGTACTTCTGGCAGTTTGGGAGACACAGTTGATGATCAAACTAAATGCAAATTATGTAATCAGGCATATGGTCACTGTCATGAACACTATGTGCTTAATTGTCCACTTATTGAGGA
Source organism: Cherax destructor (assembly GCA_009830355.1). Taxonomy (NCBI): domain Eukaryota; kingdom Metazoa; phylum Arthropoda; class Malacostraca; order Decapoda; family Parastacidae; genus Cherax; species Cherax destructor. The sequence goes on from WNWK01014773.1 coordinate 10,256, forward strand.
ATATAGAGATACATAGAGAGTATAATAACCTATGTGACATGTCAAGATATCCTATTCATGAAATAAGATACCAATTGTACTAAGCAAATTTCCAAAATTTGCTTGTAACAGATAATTGAAATGTAGATATAAATCCAAATGTACAATTGTTAACCCTTTTGGGGCCTAGTGCCTAGGCCTTCTGTGTATCCATATGCTCTTGCGCTACCGTCCACAGGATGGATATGGGGTGCACAATAAACTAGCCACTTCCGTGGCAAAATCTAAAATCTAATCTAGCTCACACATGGAGGTCCGGAGTTCGAATCTCCGGTACGGCTGATAAACTTTAGGGACGTGTTTCCATGAGACACCTGCTGTCCCTGTTCACCCACCAGTATAAAATGGGTACCTGGGTGTTAGTGGATTGGTGTGCGTCGCATCCTGGGACAAAACTGACCCAATTTGCCCGAAATTCTCAGCATAACAAGCGGCTTTGTATATAGTAGTATGTTATTGATGTCAGCTAGGCCTGTATACCTTGTACATGTAGTTGTAAAAATAAAGATAAATTGTTATTATTAATACTACTCCAATAATAGTACTACACTAATACTTTCCCCACTATTACTACGACACTAATACTACAAGTTCCTTCCTTCTGCTGCCCTGGCAACCACTGAGTTAGGGAATGACACTTAAGATATACTGTATTTGAGTAATTTTATTTAGGCACAAGTACACAAGTACAATTATTATAGTGTCTATTACCCAGGATAACCCAAAAAAAAAAAAAAAACTCGGTCTTCAAGAGGAAGGGATGTAAAGAGTTGTTGGTTCTCTCTTATACTGAGTTAATTGTGTTGTACAAGCAACACTGCAAAACTCTCAACATGTAACACTCAGGTGACCCAAACCAAGGTGTGTGTAGTGATACCGCTCTTGTGGAGAGCCGCAGCAGGACACAATACTGCACCACCTCAGGGGCCCCTTACAATAACAACAAACAGTACGGCGATGGCCCAGCATGGCGTGTGGTCTCTCTCTTACACAAATACATTCGTGATGCAGATTACATGGTAAGCTTAAATATGTCGCCAGTAGCTATAGCTTTTCTGAGGACATATGCACCTTACATCACCTGTCCTGCAGCAGCAGTCATTAGATGTATTTTCTTCTGTTGCAGACATGTACCATGGATTTTGTGTTCAATAAAGCCTAGAAATGAGGCCTGTGTTTTTATCACAACAATTTATTGAACACAAATATCCTGGGCTACCTGGTGGCGATTCTGAGCTAGACTACACAGCAAATGGAGCGTTTACTGAAACCTGAGAGGCTAGACTCTGACCCCAGTGTATCAACGGCTGCTCAGGAATGGAAGCACTGGTTTAAGACTTTCGAAAACTTCTTGAGAGCCTTTCCTCAGGAAGATCTAGATAAACTAAGCCTGCTCATCAACTTTGTGTCACCTAAAATCTATGAGGTTATTTCTGAGTGTAATACCTATGAAGATGCTATCAATGCCCTCAAGTCTCAGTATATTAAGCCCACAAATTAAATCTTTGCACGATATCGTCTTGCAACTCGCCGCCAGCAGATTGGTGAATCCTTAGAGGAATACTTTCAAGCATTGAAAATATTAGGTAAGGACTGTAACTTCCGAGCGGTGACAGCTTCTCAGTATTGTGAAGAGTCCATCAGGGATGCTTTTATCAGTGGCCTGCAATCACCAATAATAAGACAGCGTTTATTGGAGAATAAAACTCTGGACTTAGCCACTACCCTTGACCAGGCAAGATCATTAGATTCAGCTCAGAAGAATTCTGAAGTGTACAGTACTACCCAGCCTTCTCGAGTGGTAAGTGCTGTAACTCCCGACCAAGACTCTTTTAATGAGGTTACCGTGGAACCTGCTTCAGTGACAGCAGCTGCAGGCACAAAGTGTTTCTTTTGTGGTTTTTCAAGACATCCACGTCCAAAGTGTCCGGCTCGTGAAGCAATGTGCCATCAATGCCATAAGAAAGGTCACTTTGCTAAAGTATGTCGTGCTAATACATCAACAAGAGCTAGTGCTTCTATGCATTCCGACCAGGCGACTCTAGCAACAGTGACTTCTGCGGCTGCTCCAAATTCACTGTCAAAGGCAGTTGTGAAAGTGTTCATCAAAGGAACAGAAGTAGATGGTCTGATTGACAGTGGCAGCTCAGAGAGTTTCATCAACCTTGACGTAGTTAAACGCCACTCCTTGACGGTACATCACTCATCAGGTACCGTTTCCATGGCATCAACATCTCTCTCTATTCAGACGTTAGGGTTTTTGTAAGGTAAACCTTAGAGTTAATGGCAGGTATTATCAAGATGTACATTTAGCTGTTCTGCCACAACTGTGCTCTGATGTGATCCTTGGTCAGGACTTTCAGAAGCGTCATGGTAGTGTTACCTTAACATATGGAGGTGAACTGCCTCCTCTCGTTGTCTGTGGTCTTAGCACTTTAAGGGTAGACCCACCAAAGCTGTTTGCGAATCTTACTGCGGATTGTCATCCTATATCAGCTAAGTCACGCCGCTATTCTTATGAAGATAGGATGTTCATTGAGAAAGAAACTCAGAGGCTGCTGAAGGAGGGTATTATAGAACCAAGTAATTCTCCGTGGCGTGCACAGGTCGTTGTTGTCAAGGATGATTATAGGAAACGGAGGCTGGCTATCGACTATTCTGAGACAATCAACAAATTTACACTTCTTGATGGGTACCCTCTACCTCGAATTGATGATACAGTGAACAAAATTGCTCAGTACTATGTGTTTAGCACAATTGATCTACGAAGTGCCTATCATCAAGTCCCTATAAGGAATGAAGATAAACCATACACAGCGTTTCAGGCTAGTGACGGCCTCTATCAGTTTACCAGAGTCCCTTTTGGGGTTACCAATGGGGTAGCCTGTTTCCAACGAATTATGGATTCACTCATTCAGGAAGAGCAACTTATGGGAACTTATGCATATTTAGATAATGTTACCATTTGTGGCAAGACCCAGGAGGAACATGATGCAAACCTTGATAAGTTTTTGGAAGCTGCCAAGAAGAAAAATATCAGTTACAATGAAGAAAAGTGCACTTTTTCCACTAAAAGGCTTAACATCCTTGGTTATGTGGTGGAAGGAGGTGCAATATCCCCAGACCCTGAAAGACTTCGACCTCTACGGGAACTTCCAATGTCCCAAGACAAAAAGTCACTCCAAAGAACTCTTGGTCTTTTTGCTTATTACTCACAGTGGATCTACAACTATTCAAGTAAAGTTCGCCCACTGAGTGCTACCACGATATTTCCTGTGACAAAGGAAGCAGAAACTGCTTTCTATACTCTCAAACAGGATATTGAAAACTCAGTAGTTCAGGCCATTGATGAGTCCCTACCATTCGAGGTGGAAACGGATGCATCTGAAGTTGCCATTGCTGCAGTCCTATCTCAGGCAGGACGTCCCGTTGCTTTCTTTTCAAGAACTTTTCAAGGATCAGAGAAGTGCTATGCTGCTGTAGAAAAGGAAGCCCAGGCCATCATAGAAGCAGTTCGCCACTGGGGGCATTATTTAACAGGCAGACATTTCACTGTAAGGACTGACCAACGGTCCGTGATGTATATGTTTGACAAGAAGCACAAAAGTAAGATCAAGAATGACAAGATATTACGCTGGAGGATGGAACTATCGTGTTATAACTTTGATATTCTGTATCGACCGGGTGAAGAAAACATTTCACCTGATGCATTCTCTAGGTCCCACTGTGGAGCAGCATGTCATGATTTGCAATCATTCTCAGAGCTCCACAAGGCCTTGTGTCACCCAGGAGTTACACGCCTGTATCATTTTGTTAAATCTAAGAATATGCCCTACTCAGTGGAAGAGGTGGACAAGTGATCAGATCATGCAGAGTATGTGCAGAGTGCAAGCCAAACTTTCACCAGCCAGAGAAAACTCATCTCATAAAAGCCACCCAGCCTTTCGAGAGACTGAATATAGATTTCAAAGGACCTCTACCAAGCATAAACCAGAATAGGTATTTCCTTAACATAGTAGATGAATATTCTAGGTTTCCTTTTGTGTTCCCCTGTGCAAATATGACTGCTTCAACTGTCATCAGTTGTCTTTCCCAGTTATTCGCTATTTTTGGTATGCCGGCCTATATCCATTCAGACAGGGGATCCTCGTTCATGAGTAATGAACTTCATGAGTTTTTGGCTAACAAAGGGATTGCTTGCAGCAGAACAACAAGCTACAACCCTCAAGGCAATGGTCAAGTGGAGCGGTTCAATGGTACTATATGGAAGTCAGTTACAATGACACTGAAATCTCGCAATCTACCGGTTCAACACTGTCAGACTGTCTTACCTGATGCCCTTCACTCTATTAGATCATTGCTGTGCACAGCTACTAATGCTACCCCTCATGAGAGACTCTTCAACTATTCACGTCGTTCCTCTACGGGAGCCTCCATGCCCACCTGGTTATGTCACCCTGGACCCATTCTCCTGAAGAGTCACCGTAGGATGAACAAGACGGATCCTTTAGTGGAAGAGGTAGAGCTCCTACAAGCTAATCCGCATTATGCCCACATTCGCTACCAAAATGGTGAAGAGACTACTGTATCTACAAGACACTTAGCCCCAGTTGAAACCAATGTTAGTGCGGAATCTCAAGATACACCAATAGATGTTGCGAAAGATGCTTCGGTTTCTCCAGGGAAGCCTTTTCAGGCTACCCCTATTGAAATAGAGGATGCCGCTCCAGCAGATAGTCAAACCCCGCTAGAAAATACCGAACCCGGTGAAGAGGCTCAAGGGCTACGAAGGTCTGGACGTACACGTCACCCACCTAACCGTTTGGAGGATTACTGTATCTGATATTTTAGAAGGGAAAGATTGTAGTGATACCGCTCTTGTGGAGAGCCGCAGCAGGACACAATACTGCACCACCTCAGGGGCCCCTTACAATAACAACAAACAGTACGGCGATGGCCCAGCATGGCGTGTGGTCTCTCTCTTACACAAATACATTCGTGATGCAGATTACATGGTAAGCTTAAATATGTCGCCAGTAGCTATAGCTTTTCTGAGGACATATGCACCTTACATCACCTGTCCTGCAGCAGCAGTCATTAGATGTATTTTCTTCTGTTGCAGACATGTACCATGGATTTTGTGTTCAATAAAGCCTAGAAATGAGGCCTGTGTTTTTATCACAACAGTGTGTTAGTTGTGTTACTTGAATGGCTCGTTTATTGTGCACTATATATTCACCCAGTGAGTTGCTAGTTTATTGTGCACCCCATGTTCACCGTGCGAGTGGCTAGTATAGTGCACCCCTTGTTCACTGTGCGAGTGGTTAGTTTGTTGTGCACCCCATGTTCACCCTGTGAGTGGCTAGTATAGTGCACCCCTTGTTCACTGTGTGAATGGCTAGTATATTGTGCACCCTTTGTTCAACCCGTGAGTGTATACCTGGAGAGAGTTCCAGGAGTCAACGCCCCCGCGGCCCGGTCTGTGACCAGGCTTCAATGGTGGACCAGGGTCTGATCAACCAGGTTGTTACTGTTGGCTGCACGCAACAAGACGTACGAACCACAGCCCGGCTGGTCAGGTACTGTCGTCGGGTTGCGTGCGGCCAGCAGTAACAGCCTGGTTGATCAGGCCCTGATCCACCATGAGGCCTGGTCACAGACTCCAGGTATAGAAGTATTTTAAACTTATTTTATTACAACCACAGACTAGTGAAAAGTAAGATTTTTTTTCGGATTAAAATCCACGAGATGAGTTGCCTATAGCAAACCCTGCTTAGGAAGCATAGACTAGAGTGACTCCTGCTTAGGAAGCATAGACTAGAGTGACTCCTGCTTAGGAAGCATAGACTAGAGTGACTCCTGCTTAGGAAGCATAGACTAGAGTGACTCCTGCTTAGGAAGCATAGACTAGAGTGACTCCTGCTTAGGAAGCATAGACTAGAGTGACTCCTGCTTAGGAAGCATAGACAAGAGTGACTCCTGCTTAGGAAGCATAGACTAGAGTGACTCCTGCTTAGGAAGCATAGACAAGAGTGACTCGAATGCCATAATTTGCTTAATAATTCTCAAACGGGCGAAATTATTTGCAGACATCATCTCGGATTATGTGGATTAAAATAAGGGTCGGATGCTAAAAGTGGGTTATAATAAGCGTGTATGCACCTGGAGAAGAGAGGAGTGTAGAGGAGAGAAAGAGATTTTGGGAGATGTTAAGTGAATGTATAGGAACCTTTGAACCAAATGAGAGAGTAATTGTGGTAGGGGACCTAAATGCTAAAGTGGGAGAAACATGCAGAGAGGGTGTAGTAGGTAAGTTTGGGGTGCCAGGTGTAAATGATAATGGGAGCCCTTTGATTGAACTTTGTATAGAAAGGGGTTTAGTTATAGGTAATATATATTTTAAGAAAAAGAGGATAAATAAGTATACAAGATATGATGTAGGGCGTAATAACAGTAGTTTGTTGGACTACGTATTGGTAGATAAAAGACTGTTGAGTAGACTTCAGGATGTATATGTTTATAGAGGGGCCACAGATATATCAGATAACTTTTTAGGTGTAGCTACAGTGAGAGTAAAAGGTAGATGGAATACAAGGAAAATAGAAGCAACAAGTAAGAGAGAGGTGAAGGTTTATAAACTAAAAGAGGAGGCAGTTAGGGTTAGATATAAACAACTATTGGAGGATAGATGGGCTAGTGAGAGTATAGGCAGTGGGGTCGAAGATGTATGGGGTAGGTTTAAGAATATAGTGTTAGAGTGTTCAACAGAAGTTTATGGTTATAGGAAAGTGGGTGTAGGAGGGAAGAAGAGCGATTGGTGGAATAATGATGTAAAGAGAGTAGTAAGGGAGAAAAAGTTAGCATATGAGAGGTTTTTACAAAGTAGAAGTGATGCAAGGAGGGAAAAGTATATGGAGAGAAAAAGAGAGGTTAAGAGAGTGGTGAAGCAATGTAAAAAGAGAGCAAATGAGAGACTGGGTGAGATGTTATCAACAAATTTGTTTGAAAATAAGAAAAAGTTTTGGAGTGAGATTAATAAGTTGAGGAAGCCTAGGGAACAAATGGATTTGACAGTTAAAAATAGAAGAGGAGAGTTATTAAATGGAAAGTTAGAGGTATCGGGAAGATGGAGGGAATATTTTGAGGAGTTGTTAAATGTTGATGAAGACAGGGAAGCTGTGATTTCGTGTATGACAAGGAGGAATAACATCTTGTAGGAGTGAGGAAGAGCCAGTTGTGAGTGTGGGAGAAGTTCGTGAGACAGTGGGTAGAATGAAAGGGGGTAAGGCAGCTGAGATTGATGGGATAAAGATAGAAATGTTAAAAGCAGGTGGGGATATAGTTTTGGAGTGGTTGGTGCTATTATTTAATAAATGTATGGAAGAGGGTAAGGTACCTAGGGACTGGCAAAGAGCATGTATTGTTCCTTTGTATAAAGGCAAAGTGGACAAAAGAGAGTGTAAAAATTATAGGGTAATAAGTCTGTTAAGTATACCAGGTAAAGTATATGGTAGAGTTATTATTGAAAGAATTAAGAGTAAAACGGAGAGCAGGATAGCAGATGAACAAGGTTTTTTTTAGGAAAGGGTAGGGGGTGTGTAGACCAAGTGTTTACAGTGAAACATATAGGTGATACATGATACATAGGTATAAATGAGATGTACATGCCAAAAGCCCCTAATATGCTACCTCAATTTTGTAAATCTAGTTAATCAAGTCGCAATCACTACAATTACCTAACCTTAATACAAGTATAATCCATATCCTGTGTCAATATAGAGTAAGAACTAGTATTAGTCTGCCCGAAATGCCTAGGCATACCATTGGCATACTAGTGGCCTTCTTGTAATAAGTATTTTATATGTAATAATACCATAAAATATGTAAACCCCACATTGTAATATTAACAGAGAAATAAAGAATTTTAATTTTAATTTTCACTTTGCAGCTCCAGCTCCAGCTCACCTTGGAGTCAGTAGGCTGTTTTGGTTCGCATCGTGAAGGAAGAACTTAACACAATACAACTAAGCAACACTGGCAATTTTGGGTTATTCTGAACTATTAATAATCCAGCGAAAGTATTATTTTTCTCATGCGTTTGTGTGTATCATACATCATAGTACCCCCTTAGTGGTGGCTAAAGCACCCAGTCCGGGCGACAAGGTCAGACTAATATAATCCCCTCAGCTTGGATTACTCTATTTCCATTAATAACCCCGGAAGGATAATAACCCACGATAACCCAAGAAAGTCGAGCAAATTGACTATTTTAATTGGGGTCCTTTCCCCAGGATAACCCATACAAGTCGACTAACTCCTAGGTATATATTTCTTGTTAGATAACAATCACTGAATAACAGTCAATAACACAGTCAACTACAACAGAAGACAATGGGACAACAGTAACACTCAGATAGCATGCATGAAAATCTCTGCAGAGTTTATCATTACAATTAAAACTAAGCGTTAAGCTCACAAAGGTCACACAGCTCTTCAGAATAAAAAAAAAAAACTTAATATAAGCTACACGATACGAGGCTTCATCTGTTCTGTCTCCAACATGAAGTCAACACAAACTCGGTCGTTTTCTATGATTGACATAGTACTGTGTACCACGTAGTTACTGTGTCGGCAAGTGTTTTGCATTGTTAGTACTCGGTATTTGGTTGGTAGAATAATAAGCTTGAAGGCGAACCTTAGTTTTTTGGGGGTGATATATGGTACAAAGACAGTATGGGAGGTGCTAGCCCCAAGCCAGCGAGAGACTGGGAGGAGGGTTTGTCTTGCTTGATGGCTGGTCCTGTTATTAATCACGACCGGAACAGGATCTGGTACACTGAACTGTAGCAGTACAAGGGCGCGAAAAACAAAGCCATACAGGGGTTACAACCGACCCTACCAAGGTACATATAAGTACAATTATGATACATCTTGTAAATTACCTAGTATAACCCCTCAAAAAAACGTCAGTGACTTATTTCCAGTGGGGTCCTTGTTCACGTGTCTGGGTTCGAACCCTCATCAAAGCTTATAATAATAATAATAATACCTTTATTTACTACAAGTACATGTACAAGGTATACAGGCCTAGCTGACATCAATGACATACTACTATATAGAAAGTCCCTTGTTATGCTGAGCATTTCGGGCATATTAGGTCAGTGTCCTAGGATGCAACTCACACCAGTCGACTAACACCCAGGTACCCATTTTACTGATGGGGAACATAGACAACAGGTGTAAAGAAACACGCCCAATGTTTCTGCCCTGGCTGGGAATCGAACCCAGGCCATCGCCGTGTGAAGCGAGAGCTTTAGCCACCAGACCACCAGAGCCCCTAATTATTTTTTATTAATTTGTCTTAACGAAAACGGAATAGCAAGAAATGAACCTAGGGGTTCATTTTCCCAGGAGGACGAATTCTTTTGGTATTCGTGCACCCGGTTCCTCACTGTGGGACGTGTGAGGCAGACATGTCCCGGAGGTGGGCACGGTGATATCTTGGGAGGGTAGGTGGGCATGGTGATATCTTAGGAGGGTAGGTGGGCATGGTGATATCTTAGGAGGGTAGGTGGGCATGGTGATATCTTGGGAGGGTAGGTGGGCATGGTGATATCTTAGGAGGGTAGGTGGGCATGGTGATATCTTGGGAGGGTAGGTGGGCATAGTGATATCTTGGGAGGGTAGGTGGGGGTGGTGATATCCTGGGAGGGTTGGTGGGCATAGTGATATCTTGGGAGGGTAGGTGGACATGGTGATATCTTGGGAGGGTAGGTGAACATGGTGATATCTTGGGAGGGTAGGTGGGCATGGTGATATCTTGGGAGGGTAGGTGGGCATGGTGATATCTTGGGAGGGTAGGTGGGCATGGTGATATCTTGGGAGGGTAGGTGGGGGTGGTGATATCTTGGGAGGGTAGGTGGGGGTGGTGATATCTTGGGAGGGTTGGTGGGCATAGTGATATCTTGGGAGGGTAGGTGGGCATGGTGATATCTTGGGAGGGTAGGTGGGCATTGTGATATCTTGGGAGGGTAGGTGGGCATGGTGATATCTTGGGAGGGTAGGTGGGCATGGTGATATCTTGGGAGGGTAGGTGGGCATGGTGATATCTTGGGAGGGTTGGTGGGCATAGTGATATCTTGGGAGGGTAGGTGGGCATGGAGATATCTTGGGAGGGTAAGTGGGCATGGTGATATCTTCCAGGGTGGCAGGAAATATGTCCTGTACTACACCTGATGCGGTATTGTTGTTATTGGACGCCATCTTGATTCCTCGTCCCCTGACAGTCCTCTAAAAACAACGTTGTTTTGATCGGTGTCCCGAAAAAAGTCACAGAATATAAGTCACAATTTTGACTAGGAAAAAAGTCACTGGAAAAAAAGTTACATTTTATTTAAATCCCATAAATAAAGTAATGAAACAAAAAAGTATTTTAAATCAGTTAACTGACAGTACACGACTTGTACATAACATATAACCATAATTCAAAGGGGTGAAGTGGTAAGCCAGTGGAAGGCCTCGGTCAGATGACCAAAAGCTCCAACGGCGGGTCATCATCTGACTAAGACCCGCGTCAGGAAACACTTGTCCTGTTTCCTGACGAACCTGACCTGACCTGACCTCCTGTGACTATGGTGGATCAGTTATGATCAGCAGGCAGCAGCATTATACCTATCATAACACCAGGCAGCAGCATTATACCTATCATAACACCAGGCAGCAGCATTATACCTATCATAACACCAGGCAGCAGCATTATACCTATCATAACACCAACCAGCAGCATCATACCTATCATAACACCAGGCAGCAGCATCATACCTATCATAACTCCAGGCAGCAGCATTATACCTATCATAAAACCAGGCAGCACTTCATACCTATCATAACACCAGGCAGCAGCATCATACCTATCATAACACCAGGCAGCAGCATTATACCTATCATAACACCAGGCAGCAGCATCATACCTATCATAACACCAGGCAGCAGCATTATACCTATCATAACACCAGGCAGCACTTCATACCTATCATAACACCAGGCAGCAGCATCATACCTATCATAACACCAGGCAGCAGCATCATACCTATCATAACACCAGGCAGCAGCATCATACCTATCATAACACCAGGCAGCAGCATCATACCTATCATAACACCAGGCAGCAGCATCATACCTATCATAACACCAGGCAGCAGCATCATACCTATCATAACACCAGGCAGCAGCATCATACCTATCATAACACCAGGCAGCAGCATCTTCATACCTATCATAACACCAGGCAGCAGCATCATACCTATCATAACACCAGGCAGCAGCATCATACCTATCATAACACCAGGCAGCAGCATCATACCTATCATAACACCAGGCAGCAGCATCATACCTATCATAACACCAGGCAGCAGCATCATACCTATCATAACACCAGGCAGCAGCATCATACCTATCATAACACCAGGCAGCAGCATTATACCTATCATAACACCAGGCAGCAGCATCATACCTATCATAACACCAGGCAGCAGCATATACCTATCATAACACCAGGCAGCAGCATCATACCTATCATAACACCAGGCAGCAGCATCATACCTATCATAACACCAGGCAGCAGCATCATACCTATCATAACACCAGGCAGCAGCATCATACCTATCATAACACCAAGGGAGCACTTCATACCTATCATAACACCAGGCAGCAGCATCATACCTATCATAACACCAGGCAGCAGCATCATACCTATCATAACTATCTCACCAGGCAGCAGCATCATACCTATCATAACACCAGGCAGCAGCATCATACCTATCATAACACCAGGCAGCAGCATCATACCTATCATAACACCAGGCAGCAGCATTATACCTATCATAACACCAGGCAGCAGCATCATACCTATCATAACACCAGGCAGCAGCATCATACCTATCATAACACCAGGCAGCAGCATCATACCTATCATAACACCAGGCAGCAGCATCATACCTATCATAACACCAGGCAGCAGCATCATACCTATCATAACACCAGGCAACAGCATCATACCTATCATAACACCAGGCAACAGCATCATACTTAACATAACACCAGGCAGCAGCTTCATACCTATCATAACACCAGGCAGCAGCATCATACCTATCATAACACCAGGCAGCAGCATCATACCTATCATAACACCAGGCAGCAGCATCATACCTATCATAACACCAGGCAGCAGCATCATACCTATCATAACACCAGGCAGCACTTCATACCTATCATAACACCAGGCACAGCATCATACCTATCATAACACCAGGCAGCAGCATCATACCTATCATAACACCAGGCAGCAGCATCATACCTATCATAACACCAGGCAGCAGCATCATACCTATCATAACACCAGGCAGCAGCATCATACCTATCATAACACCAGGCAGCAGCATTATACCTATCATAACACCAGGCAGCAGCTTCTATACCTATCATAACACCAGGCAGCAGCATCATACCTATCATAACACCAGGCAGCAGCATTCATACCTATCATAACACCAGGCAGCAGCATCATACCTATCATAACACCAGGCAGCAGCATCATACCTATCATAACACCAGGCAGCAGCACTTCATACCTATCATAACACCAGGCAGCAGCATCATACCTATCATAACACCAGGCAGCCGCATCATACCTATCCTAACACCATTCACCAGCATTATACCTATCATAACAGCAAGCAGCACTTCATACCTATCATAACACCAGGCAGCAGCATCATACCTATCATAACACCAGGCAGCAGCATCATACCTATCATAACACCAGGCAGCAGCATTATACCTATCATAACACCAAGTAGCACTTCATACCTATCATAACACCAGGCAGCAGCATCATACCTATCATAACACCAGGCAGCAGCATCATACCTATCATAACATTGATGTCTGGTATTATCCCAGCGACACCAGGTGTGGGAAGTACTGAAAAATTACCAGGAATTTACTGAGCCTTCATAGAGGACTAAGTAGCAAGTGGTCCTCCCTGAGCGACCCTCAATACTGACTCTACAAGAATATCCACAGGTGGAACCTTGTTCTTAATGATCAACAGTATAGGTGTAATAAAATATACTCAGAAATTATTGAAGAGCAACTGGGAGTAGACTGTATAAGAGAAGTACTGATGAAGTGAAAGAGGAGAGGTGCATTATTACGCAAAATAGATAATACATTAATAAGAGATCAATATTAATTGTACATTGCTTAACCAACAACTAACCATAAAGTTGTACGATACCCTGCAACCTGTTGTCCCTGCAGATACCTAAACCTGCCCAGGCACCCCAGCAAAATAGGGAATATCTGTTTTTCCCAGAGGAAACACTGGTGGGAATGGAACAATTGGAAACTTAGTTACCTCCTCCAGTAGAGTAGTTTGGAGAGTCACCACTTTCTTATGTCCCACGCTAATACACTCCCCTCCCATGGTTCTATCTACACAGCATCGGAAGCTAGAATTTAAGTAGTGTGCAGATTCTCTGGTGGTTGTCTAGTGATGTAACGCTGGAGTATTTCCGTTTGAAATAGTGATAACGTCTCTTCAGGTGGTGTTATTAGCACCATCAACCACGATGATACATTGTAGACTGAACCATCACACACACACACACACACACACACACACACACACACACACATGACATGACGGATGGGATAGACTCAGAAGTGTCTCTTTTCGCAGATGATGTGAAATTAATGAGGAGAATCACATCGGATGAAGACCAAGCAGGACTTCAAAGTGACCTGGACAAGCTTGACATCTGGTCTAGCAACTGGCTTCTCGAATTTAACCCCACCAAATGCAAAGTCATGAAGATCGGAGAAGGGCAAAGAAGACCGCTGACAGAGTACAGGCTAGGTGGACAAAGGCTACAAACCTCAACAAAGGAGAAAGACCTTGGGGTGAGTATAACACCAAGCACGTCTCCGGAAGCACACATCAACCAGATAACCGCGGCAGCATATGGGCGACTGGCAAACTTAAGATTAGCGTTCCGTTACCTTAACAAGGAATCGTTCAAGACACTGTATACCGTATACGTCAGGCCCATACTAGAGTATGCAGCACCAGTCTGGAACCCACACCTGGTCAAGCACGTCAAGAAACTAGAGAAAGTGCAAAGGTTTGCGACAAGGTTAGTTCCACAACTCCGGGGTCTGTCTTATGAAGAAAGGCTGAGGGAAATAGGACTAACAACACTGGAGGAAAGAAGGGTCAGAGGAGACATGATAACGACATACAAAATACTGCGGGGAATTGACAAGGTAGATAGTGACAGGTTGTTTCAGAGAGGGAACACAGAAACAAGGGGACACAACTGGAAGCTGAAGACTCAGATGAGTCAAAGGGATGTCAGGAAACATTTCTTCAGCCACAGAGTAGTCAGGAAGTGGAATGGACTAGAGAATGATATAGTGGAGGCAGGAACCATACATAGTTTTAAGACAAGGTATGATAAAGCTCATGGAGCAGGGAGAGCAGAGACCCAGTAGCAGACAGCGAAGAGGCGGGGCCAGGAGCTGAGTCTCGACCCCTGCAACCACAATTAGGTGAGTACAATTAGGTGAGTACACACACACACACAGTCTGGAGGTCCCAAGGTGGTAATTGCAGTGATGTATAACCCACCACAGAACAGCAGGAGGCGAAGGCAAGAGTATGAGAGTAACAGAGCGATGGCTGACACACTGGCTGAAGTGGCGAGGACTCATGCGAGCAGGGCAAAGCTGCTGATTATGGGTGACTTCAATCACAAGAAAATCGACTGGGGGAACCTGGAGCCACATGGGGGCCCAGAAACGTGAAGGGCTAAGATGATGGAGGTGGTACTGGAAAACCTCATGTACCAACACGTAAGGGACACTACCAGAGAGAGAGAGAGAGAATGAGCCAGCAAGACTGAACCTAGTATTCACCTTGAGTAGTGGAGATATTGAGCTTCGAATACATAGTAGAGTTACAAGTAGAGAGTGATAAATGGTTTTGAAAACCGACAAGGTGAAGATTGAGACACTTATGCAACATATGGGAATTTTTATTAAGGAAACGTTTCGCCACACAGTGGCTTCATTAGTCCAATACAAAGCAGAAAGGTGTAAGGAGAGGAGGAGTTTGAGGTAATCAGTCCCTCGGCCTGGAGGGACAGGAATAAATAAAGATATAAATAAATAATGAAAATATCTAACCAAGACAGGACTCGCAGCAATGGGCTCAAGTTGGACAAATTTAGATTTAGAAAGGATATGGGAAAGTATTGGTTTGGCTATAGAGTTGTGGATGAGTGAACCCAATTCCCGAACAGGGTTGTTAAAGCAAGAACCTTGGGTAGCTTTAGAAATAGGTTGGGCAGGAACGTGAGTGGGTGTGGATGTTGAATGTGCCTAGCATGGGCAAGTAGGTCTGCTGCAGTGTTCCTCCTTTCCAATGTTCTTATAAGACTCAACCTAGACAACCTCAAGAACAGCCTGAACAGTGGGCAGCCATCTATTCAATTCACCCTTCAAGAGGAAGTTACTGTTAGCCTTCCTTACAGCTACACACTTCATTAAAAAAGACACCCACCTCAAATTCAAAGTATACCAAAAACCAACCAACAATATCGTGATACTATGCTACAACTCGCACCACAAAAATAAAGAAGTAACCGAGGCACTGCACACTGTTTATCATGTTTTGTTAGGTGCCTACGGGATCTGAGTGCCAGAGTATCTGGAGGAAGAGTGCGCCATTCTTTAAGACATCTTCGGGACGTGCATATAAAATTTTCACTGAAATCAGAGAACACGGACAGAAGACTGATCCTTCCTACAGTCCACACTGCTGGATATATTGTATCCAGCCTTGCCAAGAGCAACACAGGTGTTGCCACTATCACATCCAGCACCAAGGCATAAAAAGACAGTCTCCAGGACCACGACAACGCAGGTGTTTACATTATTCCAGGTGGTGACTGTCACCAGAGAGACCTCCCGGAGCCTACAAGATCAGCTTGCAACAACACCAGCATGCCTTCACAACTCACAACAACACCAGCATGCCTTCACGACTCACAACAACAACACCAGCATGCCTTCACAACTCACAACAACACCAGCATGCCTTCACGACTCACAACAACAACACCAGCATGCCTTCACGACTCACAACAACACCAGCATGCCTTCACGACTCACAACAACACCAGCATGCCTTCACGACTCACAACAAGAACACCAGCATGCCTTCACGACTCACAACAACAACACCAGCATGCCTTCACGACTCACAACAACACCAGCATGCCTTCACGACTCACAACAACAATACCAGCATGCCTTCACGACTCACAACAACAACACCAGCATGCCTTCACGACTCACAACATGAACACCAGCATGCCTTCACGACTCACAACAAGAACACCAGCATGCCTTCACGACTCACAACAAGAACACCAGCATGCCTTCACGACTCACAACAAGAACACCAGCATGCCTTCACGACTCACAACAAGAACACCAGCATGCCTTCACGACTCACAACAAGAACACCAGCATGCCTTCACGACTCACAACAAGAACACCAGCATGCCTTCAAGACTCACAACAAGAACACCAGCATGCCTTCACGACTCACAACAACAACACCAGCATGCCTTCACGACTCACAACAACAACACCAGCATGCCTTCACGACTCACAACAACAACACCAGCATGCCTTCACGACTCACAACATGAACACCTGCATTATGCATAGTGACCGGACTGCCCACCTGACGTCTTGGAAGGACTCCTAGCTGGTCAAGGAAGTGGACAAAACACGACGGGGATACCTGGAAGCTGCGATAATCTGTACACAAAATAATATCCAACAGAGCTTATAGTTTGGCCAAACATCAGAAGGACCGGTAGTCTTCCCACACAGTGACCTCAGTGACCTGGCTGCTCACCTGACTTCGCTTGTATAAATTTGCTTGTTATGTATTCATATGTATTGCTTGAAGAAGGCTGTTCCACAGGCGAAATATCTCAATAAAAGCTCCTCTCTTCAATTGTGTTTTCTTTTTTCTCCACAGTGTTACTAAGTGCTAACAGCGAGGTTATGGCCACACAGCGGGAGGAATTTGTAGAACTGTTCTTTCTCTAATGCTGACTTAATTAAGTTGTGTAAGCAACACGGCAACCCAGGTCGAGTGTAGTAGTAGCAGCTGCCTCATACTACTATCCCTATTACTAACTCTACTACTACAGCAAGAGTATCTTCACGCGCGACCTTGCGAAGCCATGCTAAACATTCTCGCTGAGCAGATGTAAGCGTCGCCAGGATCAACCACTGACATTCTTACATTGTTCAGAGTGTTCAAGTCTGCTGTGCTCCTGGTCCGCCCTAGGTGAAGCCTCTTGACACCCTCATACCAATGTTGTTACTTCTCTGGTCTGTGGGTCAGTAATGTTGCAATCGCAGAGGATGATTTAAGGTACGTATGCAACGACGAACACTTGTGGGTATCTGCATGTATATGCACCCCTTCCCTCTACATCCTGGAGGGAACAACATGTGGAATACCTTGGATAAGACTGACCTCTGAATTTAATTGAGGTAGGATAATTCAGCTCTTTGCCTGTGAGCGCTTCGGAAGAGTTGCTGTCTTCACTCTCAAGATTTAGTGCCTTCATACAATAATAATAATAATATGCTAATCTTACCCAGTAAACATGGGATCAGAGAGTCATGTTCTGGCTTCTTAACCAAGACACAGGTTTCCAACCCATCTCCTACTGCCCAGCATTCTCCGAGGCTTCCAACCCATCTGCTTCCCAGCATCCCCCGAGGCTTCCAGCCTTAATTACCCTCGTTCAACCTTAATGACCCTCGACCAACCATAGTGACCCTCTTTCAAACTTAATGGCCTCGTCCAGCCTTAATTACCCGCGTCCAGCCTTAATTACCCTCGAATAGGTGTGCAACTTTGTCAAGTCGCTACGTCTTGACAAAGCTCCTGCAGAGCGAAACTTGCCACAATAGAATGTCACATTAGTTGCATTTGTGTCCATTTACCTAACATTGTGGGTAATTCTATTCCCCATGATTTGGTTCCCATACTCCCATTATTTGTTTCCCATACTCCCATTATTTCGTCCCTATGTCCTCCCAGGATATGGGGACTCCCAGTGAAGACCCTCAGACGGTGTAGCAAGAGTGCACGCCAGGTGGTGCAGCAAGACTACACGCCAGGTGGTGCAGCAAGACTACACACCAGGTGGTGCAGCAAGAGTTCACGCCAGGTGGTGTACATAGATCGTGCACATTAAACCCCACACAACATTAAGATAATAACTCAGTAGTGCACCTCCAGAATATATATTTTCTCTTATAACTTCATTTAAACAGGTTAATATTTTGCAAGGTGCAAGTGTAGACACAGCCCCTCGGACACCAGTGTAGACACAGCCCCGCGGACACCAGTGTAGACAGCCCCGCGGACACCAGTGTAGACAGCCCCGCGGACACCAGTGTAGACAGCCCCGCGGACACCAGTGTGGAACACTCTGACGCTGATCACTAGGGGCTTTCTAAGGTTAACTCATGATAACCAATTTCAGATATGGCCTATATCGAGCAGAGGTCGCCTGCACTTGTTAACTTTTCCACGAACCTTCACCTGGTAATAGTTGACCAGAGTAGAAAATTTGAAGGCGATCGGATAAGGCGTTCTGAAGTTATAAATGAAAGTCTTTGATTAAGTTATTGTTAGAGGAGAACACTGTAAATAAGGTGACCGGCTCTGCCATCAAGTCGTACTCTCTTTAAGGGTTCAATAAACTCATGAAATTTATAAATAATATAAAAGACGCGAATTTTCAGTATTTCCCTTTTTTTTGCAATTTATTCTATTTAAAATTTTCTATAATCTATATTATGAGAAAAACAACTGGTTGCATCTTTTTAAATGAAATTCATTTTAATAAAAATCTATAGAACTGGTAAATTGTCACTTACAAAGTCCAAATTCAGCATGACAAAACATAATTATAATTAAGATACACCAATACTTAAGGGTTTGAAGTCGATCTGAAGAATCATTCTCTAGTTATTACTTGCAAACTGACTTAACAAAACTGTCAGTCTAATATTTACACAACAGAGAGTGAAAGCTAAACTTTATTTTAATAAAATCCATCAACACAAAGTTTGAAGTATATCAGACGAGTCATTCTCCAGCAACTGCTCTAAATACAACAATTCTTAGTTTTTTAAACAATTTCAATAAAATTCCAAATGTGCACATAAACATGGTAAAGTTACAGTGTAATCCTTCTTATGAACCACATCAGTGGTAATAGTTTGAAGCCGATAAGACGAGGTGTTCTGTAGGTACTGAGTGGAAATCAATATTACTAATACAATTAGCATATTTGGACTTGTGGATCCAGGTAACAAGGAGGACCGTGACGTCTATAACGATGGTCACAGGTCACCAGGACCAGGTCAGGTAGGACCAGACTCTGGTCCTAGTTACCGTACACAAGGGCTGAAAGTTTCAAGTCGATCGAACGAAACATTCTCGTGTTATGAGCGAAATGAACAGGAAAAGTTGAAGGAAGACAAATAATTCAAGCAACTACTTGAAGGTCCTCCTTGAGGTGGAAGTACTCAACCTTCCTTGAGGGGAAGTACTCAACCTTCCTTCAGGGGGAAGTACTCAACCTTCCTTCAAGGGGAAGTACTCAACTTTCCTTCAGGTGGAAGTACTCAACCTTCCTTCAGGGGGAATTACTCAACCTTCCTTCAGGGGGAAGTACTCAACCTTCCTTCAGGGGGAAGTATTCAACCTTCCTTCAGGGGGAAGTACTCAACTTTCCTTCAGGTGGAAGTACTCAACCTTCCTTCAGGGGGAAGTACTCAACCTTCCTTCAGGGGGAAGTACTCAACTTTCCTTCAGGGGGAAGTACTCAACTTTCCTTCAGGGGGAAGTACTCAACTTTCCTTCAGGGAGAAATACTCAACTTTCCTTCAGGGAAAGTGCTCAACCTTCCTTCAGGGGGAAGTACTCAACTTTCCTTCAGGGGGAAGTACTCAACTTTCCTTCAGAGGGAAGTACTCAACTTTCCTTCTGGGGTAAGTACTCAACTTCCTTCAGGGGAAGTACTCAACCTTCCTTCAGGGGAAGTACTCAACTCTCAGGAGAGAATACTCATCCCTTCCTTCAGGAGAAGTAGCTTAACCTCCTTCAGGGAAGTACTCAACTTTCCTTCAGGAAAGTACTCAACTCTACAGGAGAAGAACTCAATGCACAGTACAGCTGTAGAAACACTCACTTGCACGAGACAGCTGACAACACTCACAATGCACGGAGTACAGCTTAGAACCTCACATGCACGAGTAAGCTACTGAAACACTCCATCAGAGTACAGCTGTAGAAACACTCACAGTGCACGGTGCAGAAACACTCCAATGCAGGTCAGCTGTGAAACACTCACAATGCACAGACAGCTAGAAACACTCACAATGCACGAGTACAGCTGTAGAAACACTCACAATGCACGAGTACAGCTGTAGAAACACTCACAGTGCACGAGTACAGCTGTAGAAACACTCACAGTGCACGAGTACAGCTGTAGAAACACTCACAGTGCACGAGTACAGCTGCAGAAACACTCACAATGCACGAGTACAGCTGTAGAAACACTCACAATGCACAAGTACAGCTGTAGAAACACTCACATGCACGAGTACAGCTGCAGAAACACTCACAATGCACGAGTACAGCTGCAGAAACACTCACAATGCACGAGTACAGCTGCAGAAACACTCACAATGCACGAGTACAGCTGCAGAAACACTCACAATGCACGAGTACAGCTGTAGAAACACTCACAATGCACGAGTACAGCTGTAGAAACACTCACAATGCACAAGTACAGCTGTAGAAACACTCACAATGCACGAGTACAGCTGTAGAAACACTCACAATGCACGAGTACAGCTGCAGAAACACTCACAATGCACGAGTACAGCTGCAGAAACACTCACAATGCACGAGTACAGCTGCAGAAACACTCACAATGCACGAGTACAACTTGGCAGTGAGTTGTGTCAGAGTGAACAACCTGCCAAGCACTCACTGACCTTCAAATTAACACTGAACATCAGAAATAGTTTACACTCGTGGTAATGATTGGTTGTTGTTGCTAGTAGGTGTTGTGTTGTTGGTAACAACCAGCCTATCATCGGTCGGTAGCCTGCTCAGCTCACACACTGAGGTTCGAGGGTCGATCCCCGGTGCGGGTGGAAAGCATTGGAGGCGTGATTGGTTCAGACACCTGCTGACCCTGTTCACCTAGCAGTAAGCAGGTACCTGGGTGTTAGTCACCTTACACCTGCTGACCCTGTTCACCTAGCAGTAAGCAGGTACCTGGGTGTTAGTCACCTTACACCTGCTGACCCTGTTCACCTAGCAGTAAGCAGGTACCTGGGTGTTAGTCACCTTACACCTGCTGACCCTGTTCACCTAGCAGTAAGCAGGTACCTGGCTGTTAGTCACCTTACACCTGCTGTGCCCTATTCACCTAGCAGTTAGTAGGTACCTGGGTGTTAGTCGACTAGTGTGGGACAAAATTAACCTAAGTTACGGGAAATGCTCAGCATAACCAGGTACTTTCTATATGGTATGTCATTGATGTCAACTATGGTCTGTATAAGTTGCATCATGTACTTGTAGAAATAAAGTATTATTATTATCATAACCATTAGGCCTAACTACAATGCTCACTTTGTTCATAAGGTCTTCAAGAGCCCCTACAGTAGGCCTAAGTGGCTGGAATACCGACAAAATTGGTAGGCTTATTCTTGTGTAACCATGCCAAAAAAAAAAAACGCAAAAAGTTACTATAACAATTATTATTATTATTATTAGTATTATTATTATTATTATTATTATCATTATTGATACTCTTGGGGAAGCGCTAAGCCCACAAGAGTCATACAGAACTTACGGTATTGGAAGCAATAGGATTTGTCGCTATGTAAGGAAGACTTAGCTTGACATCTTTGGATCAAGATCCCTTGATCAGCATAGTGATCCTTGAAGTGAAGTGGCAGCATGAAGGTGATCCTTGAAGTGAAGTGGCAGCATGAAGGTGATCCTTGAAGTAAGTGGCAGCATGAAGGTGATCCTTGAAGTAAGTGGCAGCATGAAGGTGATCCTTGAAGTAAGTGGCAGCATGAAGGTGATCCTTGAAGTAAGTGGCAGCATGAAGGTGATTCTTGAAGTGAAGTGGCAGCATGAAGGTGATCCTTGAAGTAAGTGGCAGCATGAAGGTGATCCTTGAAGTAAGTGGTAGCATGAAGGTGATCCTTGAAGTAAGTAGCAGCATGAAGGTGATCCTTGAAGTGAAGTGGCAGCATGAAGGTGATCCTTGAAGTAAGTGGCAGCATGAAGGTGATCCTTGAAGTAAGTGGTAGCATGAAGGTGATCCTTGAAGTAAGTGGCAGCATGAAGGTGATCCTTGAAGTGAAGTGGCAGCATGAAGGTGATCCTTGAAGTGAAGTGGCGGCATGAAGGTGATCCTTGAAGTGAAGTGGCGGCATGAAGGTGATCCTTGAAGTGAAGTGGCGGCATGAAGGTGATCCTTGAAGTAAGTGGTAGCATGAAGGTGATCCTTGAAGTAAGTGGCAGCATGAAGGTGATCCTTGAAGTGAAGTGGCAGCATGAAGGTGATCCTTGAAGTGAAGTGGCGGCATGAAGGTGATCCTTGAAGTGAAGTGGCGGCATGAAGGTGATCCTTGAAGTGAAGTGGCGGCATGAAGGTGATCCTTGAAGTGAAGTGGCAGCATGAAGGTGATCCTTGAAGTGAAGTGGCGGCATGAAGGTGATCCTTGAAGTGAAGTGGCGGCATGAAGGTGATCCTTGAAGTGAAGTGGCGGCATGAAGGTGATCCTTGAAGTGAAGTGGCGGCATGAAGGTGATCCTTGAAGTAAGTGGCAGCATGAAGGTGATCCTTGAAGTGAAGTGGCAGCATGAAGGTGATCCTTGAAGTAAGTGGCAGCATGAAGGTGATCCTTGAAGTAAGTGGTAATGTGGGTGAGAGTAGCATCTGACTCACCATCAGTCAACGGAGGATCAACCACTCCTAATACCCAACGACCCACACGGGTTTAGAGCTTAACATAAATATATAGTATTTTAAAACAATTGTTATTAATGCTGTTGGTACAGCTGCTGCTGCTGCTGCTGCTACTGCTACTGGCACTGCTACCGCTGCTGTTGCTGGTACTGTTGCTGACACTTCTGCTGTTGCTGGTACTGTTGCTGACACTGCTGCTGTTGCTGGTACTGTTGCTGACACTGCTGCTGTTGCTGGTACTGTTGCTGACACTGCTGATGTTGATGGTACTGTTGTTGACACTTCTGCTGTTGCTGGTACTGTTGCTGACACTGCTGCTGTTGTTGGTACTGTTGCTGACACTTCTGCTGCTGCTGGTACTGTTGCTGACACTGCTGCTGCTACTGCTGCTGTTGCTGGTACTGTTGCTGACACTGCTGCTGTTGCTGGTACTGTTGCTGACACTTCTGCTGTTGCTGGTACTGTTGCTGACACTGCTGCTGCTACTGCTGCTGTTGCTGGTACTGTTGCTGACACTGCTGCTGTTGCTGGTACTGTTGCTGACACTTCTGCTGTTGCTGGTACTGTTGCTGACACTGCTGCTGTTGCTGGTACTGTTGCTAACACTTCTGCTGTTGCTGGTACTGTTGCTGACACTGCTGCTGTTGCTGGTACTGTTTCTGACACTGCTGCTGTTGCTGGTACTGTTGCTGACACTTCTGCTGTTGCTGGTACTGTTGCTGACACTGCTGCTGTTGCTGGTACTGTTGCTGGTACTGTTTCTGACACTGCTGCTGTTGCTGGTACTGTTGCTGGTACTGTTGCTGACACCGCTGCTGTTGGTTTAGTCCCCAGGAAAGAGGACAGGTGTTTCCTGACACGGGTCTTAGTAATATGATGCTAATAT
This sequence comes from Cherax destructor, assembly GCA_009830355.1. NCBI lineage: Eukaryota > Metazoa > Arthropoda > Malacostraca > Decapoda > Parastacidae > Cherax > Cherax destructor. The sequence goes on from WNWK01014773.1 coordinate 34,349, forward strand.
ATTCTTGAGGAAGACAGTCGAGGCGCAGCTCTTACCCAAGACGACCCTCATCAGTCCCAGTTGCTGCCAGTGGAGTACCCTATACGGCCCTATGGAGGGAGTACCCCTATGGAGGGAACAGCCCTATGGAGAGAGCAGCGTTATGGAGGGAACAGTATTATGGAGGGAGCAGCGTTATGGAGGGAACAGTCCTATGGAGGAAGCAGCGTTATGGAGGGAACAGTCCTATGGAGGGAGCAGCCCTATGACAGGGGCAGCCCTATGGTAAGGGCCCAGTTACGTTGAGTGATGCGAGTGTACCGAAGTGATCCTGTTAGCGAAAGCAAACCTTCTCTCTTATCATTACAGTACTCACATATAATGTTTACAGGTTGAAGGATTAGACACGTGCAGCACCTGTTCTGGTCTAGATTCGCCGGTATAATCGCCCGGCCGGGGCCTTTTCCAAGAGGTGGCCCGGCCTTGACTCCCTTTCGCGGGAGTGTCTCAGACCAATGTCTGCCACGGGAGGAGGCACAAGTACCTCCTCGTCTTCTGGGACTAGCTGTCCCCAGGCCTAGCCCCATTCCCCGCCCCCACGGGGCTCGGAGGGAGAAGCTAGGCACCTTGGGCTGCCACAAACCCCGCCCACACTGAGCTCGATGAGTGTGGCACCTGCATAGCAGCAGACGATGTCAGGAGGTGCAAAGGCAGCAAGCACTACAGGATCCTTTTAGAGCCACACCCCAGCTTTGGGCCGAAGCTCAAGAATGCCTCTTGCTGTGAGTGTTGCTGCTTCACTTGTCCGTTGCACTCTTCCCCTCTGTGCAGCACCTGGGTACTTGTGTGACACAGCAACACCAGGAAAAACACATATGCAATACCTGGGTATCTTCTAAACACGTTTCGCCCACCAGTGGCTTTTCATTTCAATAAACACTGAGGAAGATGAGGTAATCAGTCCTTCAGTCTTGAAGTTGTTTAACATCTTAGTTGTGATGACGACTCTGAAGCAGAGTCAGGAAAATTGACGCCATGTACTGGAATCATCTAAAAAAGAAAAAGTTATTTAATATTTAACCTTCCTGTCTTATTTAATACCCATTCTGGAATCAGCATTCCCTTATGCCTCGCAGTGAAGGCATTTTAGTTGGTTGTTGATGTGTAGTCTTGGAAAGTGTGGCCATCACTCCCACAATCTGAGCAGTATCTCTTGTCCTTCACGGTGCAGTTCTTGGCGATATGATTGTAGATTAAACAATTCCAACACGGAGGTAAGTGTTGATGTTGGTCAGGTTCAGTGTTCCTGAGGTTAATATGATGGTGGACGATCATTAAGCCTTCACGAATCACTGGTTAAGCCAGAGAAATTCCCAGAAACCTGACTTTAATTACTGATGAGGCGCTGGGCCATAAAGCTATCTTGTTGACGAGATGTGCAAATAAAAATTCCCGGATGTTGCACATGTATCTAATTCTTAATCTTGTTGGTATTGTGTACCATTCATGTACAACTTATCTGGTTGACCTTGAGCCCACTGCTTCAGGTCCTGGATGTGCGTTTTCAAGCTAATTGTTGATTTTCTTGTGAGTTTTGGATCTAGTAAATAAATACTGATTTCTTTGGCGGTGGGACTACTTAAAAGACATTATCCTTAAGAAGCTTCATTACAGAAGCAGCTATGATATTGTCGGCCTTATCGTCACTGCAGTAGTCGTCGAGGAAGACTTGACGTCAAGAGAAGTCCTTAGAAATGTATCCAGTTGGTCCTTAGTGACCTCAGTAAAGTTGCCACAGAGACGTGTGGTCTTCAGAGCCTCGATGGACGCACGGGATACAGCAACAAGTCTCTGTTGAGAATGGTATCCAATATTAAGACACACGTGCGACACTTGAGTATCTTTATTGATGAAAAGTTTCTCCCACACAGTAGACTTCTTCAGTCAAATACAAAGGCAACAATAGTAATGAAATAAAGGTGATGTAATCAGTCCATCAACCTTGGAGAAAAGAGTTCAGTTCCATAGTCTGAAATGATATCGTTCCAGACCATGGAGCAGAGTCCTTCTCCAGACTGAGGGACTGACCACCTCAAATACTTTTTATCCAAGGTTGATGGACTGATTACATCATCTTTATTTCATTACTACTGTTGCCTTTGTATTTGACTGAAGAAGTCTACTGTGTGGGCGAAACGTTTCATCAATAAAGACACCCAACTGTTGCACATGTGTCTTATTCTTCAACAGTTCTCTGCTAAGTGAAGCTTTCAGTCATACGACAGAGACCTTTCCCTGGCTGACACGGGTCTTAGGATCCTTGACTGACTGGTGGTGCATGATTGCATGCAACCTTAATGACCCCGCCATGTAGATCCTAACTCTGGTAGGCCGGCACCTACTTAACAAGACTCATGACACGATTGCAAACCATACCAGGGGTGGACCATACCAGGGGTGGACCATACCAGGGGTGGACCATACCAGGGGTGGACCATACCAGGGATGGGGTAACGCGACGGTCTGGAGTTTTGAGACTCTCTGGTCGCGGGTTCTAACCCCACCCGTGGTATGGTAGGTACTTAACAAGTTAGAAGTCATGTGACGGAGAAAATCCCCGCGACAGGAGACGCTTGTCCTGTCTCCAGACAACACATCGCCACAGTGAGTATAGAAACAGAAGCTAACATTGGAAATACCACAGCTGATGGATCACCTTTGCCTTTGATGAGTTTCGAGAGTCTTGCTACTCTGGGAGCCCGGTCATGGTCCAGAGACAAAGCTAGACCATCTACAAGAGATACAGATCTATCAGACTCTAGAATTATCTTCGTATAGACAAAATAACAAAGCGGCAGCACATCAGTTCAAAGAATAAATATTTGTTATAGTGAACATGTTATAGTGAACACTGGTATAACAAGAAAAATATATAATTCACACCAGGAAATTCTAGGACTGCTTCCAAATCTTCACAATGAAACAACCCTTCAAAGAATGTACTGTGTAATACCTGTAACAGACATGTTACAATGGTCTCGCCAGTCAGACCTGCAGCCACAAGCAATGTAGTTAATCAGGCTGTCAGTCAGACGTCGTGACTGACAGCCTGATTAACTGGCCTGTGGTGCGTACATCAGGGCAGAGAGTTGCAGCTACCACCAGTGGCGGACCTACATTATGGGGCCCTGAAGCTTCAAGTGTCATGGGGGCCCTGAAGCTTGAACTGTTATGGGGGCCCTGAAGCTTGAACTGTTATGGGGGCCCTGAAGCTTGAACTGTTATGGGGGCCCTGAAGCTTGAACTGCTATGGGGGCTCTGAAGCTTGAACTGCTATGGGGGCCCTGAAGCCCTTGAACTGTTATAGGGGCCCTGAAGCTTGAACTGCTATGGTGGCCCTGAAGTTTGAACTGTTACGGGGTTACCATGGCAACCAGCAATGGCTGGCCTACATGATAATTTAAGAAGCTTTTAATATTTATTTCAACTATTATTTTGTACTGAATTACACTATATTATTATTATTTAAAAAAAAAACTTCTCGTCTTAGTCAGATGATGACCCTGCTGTTGGAGCTTTTGGTCATCTGACCGAGGCCTTCCGCTGGCTTACCCCTCTACCCCTTAAAAAACTTATGGCCATAATTATAACCATTTCTTATGTTCTCTAGTTAAGAAGACCATGAGTCAGTACACCAGGTCACACCAGGATACCAGTATATACCAGGTCACGAAAGGTCACAACTGCTCTGCCAGCTAATATTGCCCATCCTAGCTACCAATTGTAACTAAGTTATTTTTATCCTTCAGACATTTTAATGGAGTGTTTATGTTTGTGGGAGTCTAGTGAACCACTGGGTGAAGCACTCTACTAAATGGGAGTCTAGTGAACCACTGGGTGAAGCACTCTACTACATGGGAGTCTAGTGAACCACTGGGTGAAGCACTCTACTACATGGGAGTCTAGTGGACCACAGGGTGAAGCACTCTACTAAATGGGAGTCTAGTGGACCACTGGGTGAAGCACTCTACTACATGGGAGTCTAGTGAACCACTGGGTGAAGCACTCTACTACATGGGAGTCTAGTGAACCACTGGGTGAAGCACTCTACTACATGGGAGTCTAGTGGAACACTGGGTGAAGCACTCTACTAAATGGGAGTCTAGTGGACCACTGGGTGAAGCACTCTACTACATGGGAGTCTAGTGAACCACTGGGTGAAGCACTCTACTACATGGGAGTCTAGTGGACCACTGGGTGAAGCACTCTATTACATGGGAGTCTAGTGGACCACTGGGTGAAGCACTCTACTACATGGGAGTCTAGTGGATCACTGGGTGAAGCACTCTACTACATGGAAGTCTAGTGGAGCACTGGGTGAAGCACTCTACTACATGGGAGTCTAGTGGACCACTGGGTGAAGCACTCTACTACATGGGAGTCTAGTGAACCACTGGGTGAAGCACTCTACTACATGGGAGTCTAGTGAACCACTGGGTGAAGCACTCTACAACATGGGAGTCTAGTGAACCACTGGGTGAAGCACTCTACTACATGGGAGTCTAGTGGACCACTGGGTGAAGCACTCTACTACATGGGAGTCTAGTGAACCACTGGGTGAAGCACTCTACTACATGGGAGTCTAGTGAACCACTGGGTGAAGCACTCTACTACATGGGAGTCTAGTGGACCACTGGGTGAAGCACTCTACTACATGGGAGTCTAGTGAACCACTGGGTGAAGCACTCTACTACATGGGAGTCTAGTGAACCACTGGGTGAAGCACTCTACTACATGAGAGTCTAGTGGACCACTGGGTGAAGCACTCTACTACATGGGAGTCTAGTGAACCACTGGGTGAAGCACTCTACTACATGGGAGTCTAGTGGACCACTGGGTGAAGCACTCTACTACATGGGAGTCTAGTGAACCACTGGGTGAAGCACTCTACTACATGGGAGTCTAGTGGACCACTGGGTGAAGCACTCTATTACATGGGAGTCTAGTGGACCACTGGGTGAAGCACTCTACTACATGGGAGTCTAGTGGATCACTGGGTGAAGCACTCTACTACATGGGAGTCTAGTGGAGCACTGGGTGAAGCACTCTACTACATGGGAGTCTAGTGGACCACTGGGTGAAGCACTCTACTACATGGGAGTCTAGTGGACCACTGGGTGAAGTACTCTACTACATGGGAGTCTAGTGGACCACTGGGTGAAGCACTCTACTACATGGGAGTCTAGTGGACCACTGGGTGAAGCACTCTACTACATGGGAGTCTAGTGGACCACTGGGTGAAGCACTCTACTACATGGGAGTCTAGTGGACCACTGGGTGAAGCACTCTACTACATGGGAGTCTAGTGGACCACTGGGTGAAGCACTCTACTACATGGGAGTCTAGTGGACCACTGGGTGAAGCACTCTACTACATGGGAGTCTAGTGGATCACTGGGTGAAGTACTCTACTACATGGGAGTCTAGTGGACCACTGGATGAAGTACTCTACTACATGGGAGTCTAGTTGACCACTGGGTGAAGTACTCTACTACGTGGGAGTCTAGTGCACCACTGGGTGAAGTACTCTACTACATGGGAGTCTAGTGCACCACTGGATAAAGTACACTACTACGTTGGAGTCTAGTGGACCACTGGGTGAAGTACTCTACCACATGGGAGTCTAGTGGACCACTGGATGAAGTACTCTACTACATGGGAGTCTAGTTGACCACTGGGTGAAGTACTCTACTACGTGGGAGTCTACTAGGTGGGAGAACACTGCGCATGGAGGTTCTTAATCACGTGAGAATATATTACAACACAACTGGAAATGTAACACCATTATTGTACCTGAAACACAGAAATACTTCAAGTACAGGCAGAGTAAGACAGTGTTGGTTGAGCAGTACTGACCTGTGACCTTGGCAGAGTAAGACAGTGTTGGTTGAGCAGTACTGACCTTGGTAGAGTAAGACAGTGTTGGTTGAGCAGTACTGACCTTGGCAGAGTAAGACAGTGTTGGTTGAGCAGTACTGACCTTGGCAGAGTAAGACAGTGTTGGTTGAGCAGTACTGACCTGTGTCCTTGCCGATGAGAGCAGCTGGGTAGCGGCAGGTGTAGTCTAGAGCAGATGCCAGCTCCTCACCATAGAAGAGCTTGACCACTACCAGCACCCAGCGGGAGGGGCGGCGCGCCTCACTTGCCATCACCACCCACTATACAGGACCATGAGTCTCTAGCATCTCCTGCGTACTGAGTACATAACACTGGTCCACCAGTGCTATAACATGTCTCTAACAGGCAGTACAGCAGCAGCACCCTCCTACGCTGTTATTACAGCATTTGGGGGCGCCAGCACACTGTGTCAGCAGCAGTAACACCAGACATGCCGGAACCTGGAGATGGTGTTTAAGCTGCTGGTGCTGCCGCCACCAGCGGCTCCACACTAGTGAGTAACCTCATCAAGGTGGTGGTGGTGGTGCCAGGCATTACTGCCACACCACCTGACCCTCTCTTGTCACCTGGCCAACTTATCACCGGGCATTCCACTAACACCATTCACTAACTTCTCAGTTAAAACATAAATCACTCAACACACCGTTTACAAACGGTGTCTGCGCTCCGAAAACTAAATTCCATTGGTCCATAACGAAACTAATGAGTCAAAATCAGCGTCTCGTACATGCACGATGCAACATTGTGTGAATATCATGAAGATTATAGACTATAATATCTTATGTAACACCGAGCTGCCTTAGCGACACCAGCCTGTGTAGCACTGACACCAGCCTGTGTAGCACTGACACCAGCCTGTGTAGCACTGACACCAGCCTGTGTAGCACTGACACCAGCCTGTGTAGCACTGACACCAGCCTGTGTAGCACTGACACCAGCCTGTGTAGCACTGACACCAGCCTGTGATAGCACTGACACCAGCCTGTGTAGCACTGACACCAGCCTGTGTAGCAATGACATCCAGCCTGTGTAGCACTGACACCAGCCTGTGTAGCACTGACACCAGCCTGTGTAGCACTGACACCAGCCTGTGTAGCACTGACACCAGCCTGTGTAGCACTGACACCAGCCTGTGTAGCACTGACACCAGCCTGTGTAGCACTGACACCAGCCTGTGTAGCACTGACACCAGCCTGTGTAGCCCTGACACCAGCCTGTGTAGCACTGACACCAGCCTGTGTAGCACTGACACCAGCCTGTGTAGCACTGACACCAGCCTGTGTAGCACTGACACCAGCCTGTGTAGCACTGACACCAGCCTGTGTAGCACTGACACCAGCCTGTGTAGCACTGACACCAGCCTGTGTAGCAATGACACCAGCCTGTGTAACAATGACACCAGCCTGTGTAGCACTGACACCAGCCTGTGTAGCACTGATACCAGCCTGTGTAGCAATGACACCAGCCTGTGTAGCAATGACACCAGCCTGTGTAGCACTGACACCAGCCTGTGTAGCACTGACACCAGCCTGTGTAGCACTGACACCAGCCTGTGTAGCACTGACACCAGCCTCTGTAGCACTGACACCAGCCTGTGTAGCACTGACACCAGCCTGTGTAGCACTGACACCAGCCTGTGTAGCAATGACACCAGCCTGTGTAGCACTGACACCAGCCTGTGTAGCAACTGACACCAGCCTGTGTAGCACTGACACCAGCCTGTGTAGCAATGACACCCAGCCTGTGTAGCACTGACACCAGCCTGTGTAGCAATGACACCAGCCTGTGTAGCAATGACACCAGCCTGTGTAGCACTGACACCAGCCTGTGTAGCAATGACACCAGCCTGTGTAGCACTGACACCAGCCTGTGTAGCACTGACACCAGCCTGTGTAGCACTGACACCAGCCTGTGTAGCACTGACACCAGCCTGTGTAGCACTGACACTAGCCTGTGTAGCACTGACACCAGCCTGTGTAGCACTGACACCAGCCTGTGTAGCAATGACACCAGCCTGTGTAGCACTGACACCAGCCTGTGTAGCACTGACACCAGCCTGTGTAGCAATGACACCAGCCTGTGTAGCAATGACACCAGCCTGTGTAGCACTGACACCAGCCTGTGTAGCAATGACACCAGCCTGTGTAGCACTGACACCAGCCTGTGTAGCACTGACACCAGCCTGTGTAGCACTGACACCAGCCTGTGTAGCACTGACACCAGCCTGTGTAGCAATGACACCAGCCTGTGTAGCACTGACACCAGCCTGTGTAGCAATGACACCAGCCTGTGTAGCAATGACACCAGCCTGTGTAGCACTGACACCAGCCTGTGTACCAATGACACCAGCCTGTGAGCACTGACACCAGCCTGTGTAGCACTGACACCAGCCTGTGTAGCACTGATACCAGCCTGTGTAGCAATGACACCAGCCTGTGTAGCAATGACACCAGCCTGTGTAGCAATGACACCAGCCTGTGTAGCAATGACACCAGCCTGTGTAGCACTGATACCAGCCTGTGTAGCACTGATACCAGCCTGTGTAGCACTGACACCAGCCTGTGTAGCAATGACACCAGCCTGTGTAGCACTGATACCAGCCTGTGTAGCACTGATACCAGCCTGTGTAGCAATGACACCAGCCTGTGTAGCAATGACACCAGCCTGTGTAGCAATGACACCAGCCTGTGTAGCAATGACACCAGCCTGTGTAGCAATGACACCAGCCTGTGTAGAATGACACCAGCCTTGTAGCACTGACACCAGCCTTGTAGCACTGATACCAGCCTGTAGCATGACACCAGCCTGTGAGCATGACACCAGCCTGTGTAGCACTGATACCAGCCTGTGTAGCACTGATACCACCCTGTGTAGCAATGACACCAGCCTGTGTAGCAATGACACCAGCCTGTGTAGCAATGACACCAGCCTGTGTAGCAATGACACCAGCCTGTGTAGCACTGATCCAGCCTGTGTAGCACTGACACCAGCATGTGTAGCACTGACACCAGCCTGTGTAGCATGACACCAGCCTGTGTAGCACTGACACCAGCCTGTGTAGCACTGACACCAGCCTGTGTAGCAATGACACCAGCCTGTGTAGCAATGACACCAGCCTGTGTAGCAATGAACCAGCCTGTGTAGCACTGACACCAGCCTGTGTAGCATGACACCAGCCTGTGTAGCACTGACACCAGCCTGTGTAGCACTGACACCAGCCTGTGTAGCATGACACCAGCCTGTGTAGCACTGAACCAGCCTGTGTAGCACTGACACCAGCCTGTGTAGCACTGACACCAGCCTGTGTAGCACTGACACCAGCCTGTGTAGCACTGACACCAGCCTGTGTAGCAATGACACCAGCCTGTGTAGCACTGACACCAGCCTGTGTAGCACTGACACCAGCCTGTGTAGCAATGACACCAGCCTGTGTAGCAATGACACCAGCCTGTGTAGCAATGACACCAGCCTGTGTAGCACTGACACCAGCCTGTGTAGCACTGACACCAGCCTGTGTAGCATGACACCAGCCTGTGTAGCACTGACACCAGCCTGTGTAGCACTGACACCAGCCTGTGTAGCAATGACACCAGCCTGTGTAGCATGCACCACTGTGTAGCACTGACACCAGCCTGTGTAGCAATGACACCAGCCTGTGTAGCATGACACCAGCCTGTGTAGCACTGAACCAGCCTGTGTAGCACTGACACCAGCCTGTGTAGCACTGATACCAGCCTGTGTAGCACTGACACCAGCCTGTGTAGCACTGACACCAGCCTGTGTAGCACTGACACCAGCCTGTGTAGCACTGACACCAGCCTGTGTAGCAATGACACCAGCCTGTGTAGCAATGACACCAGCCTGTGTAGCAATGACACCAGCCTGTGTAGCATGACACCAGCCTGTGTAGCATGATCACCAGCCTGTGTAGCACTGACACCAGCCTGTGTAGCACTGAACCAGCCTGTGTAGCACTGACACCAGCCTGTGTAGCATGACACCAGCCTGTGTAGCACTGACATCCAGCCTGTGTAGCACTGATAACAGCCTTGTAGCAATGACTACCACTGTGTAGCAATGACCCACCAGTGTGGTCAACATGACACCTAGCCTGTGTGGCAATGACACCAGCCTTGTACACTGACTACCATGGTACTAACCATACATGTTGTAGCATGCACCATGTACTAAACCATACAGTGTTGTAGTTAGCTACTGTACTACACCTGTGTTGTGACAGTTACAATGGACTAAACCATACAGTGCTTGGTAGCAAGTTGCTACCATGGTACTAAACCATACACCGTAAGTTGCTACCATGGTACTAAACCATACAGTGCTTGGTACAGTTACTACCATGGTACTAAACCATACAGCTTGGTACAGTTCTACCATGGTACTAAAACCATCAGTGTTGGTAGCAGTTGCTACCATGGTACTAACACCATACAGTGCTTGGTAGTTCTACCATGGTACTAACACCATACAATGCTTGGTACAGTTGACTACCATGGTACTAAACATACATGCTTGGTACAGTTGACTACCATGGTACTAACACCATACATGCTTGGTACAGTTGCTACCATGGTACTAACACCATACAATGCTTGGTCAGTTGACTACCATGGTACAAACTCATACAATGCTTGGTAAGTTGCTACCATGGACTAAACCATACATGTGTACAGTTGCTACCATGGTACTAAAACCATACATGCTTGGTACATTTCTACCATGGTACTAACACTACAGTGCTTGGTACAGTTGTACCATGGTACTAAAACCATACAGTGCTTGTGCACAGTTGCTACCATGGTACTAAACCATACAGTGCTTGGTACAGTTCTACCATGGTACTAACACCATACAGAGCTGGTACAGTTTACCACCTGTACTAACCATACATGCTTGGTAGTTGCTACCATGGACTAACCATCATGCTTGGTAAGTCTACATGGTACTAAAACCATACAGTGCTTGGTACAGTTGCTACCATGGTACTAAAACCATACAGCTTGTAGCAGTTGCTACCATGGACTAACCATGTGCTGGCATGCACCATGGTACTACACCACATGTGTACAGCACCATGTTACACTACACGCTTGGTACAGTTGCTGACCATGGTACTAAAACCATACAGTGCTTGGTAAGTTGCTACATGGTACTAAACCATACAGCTTGTGTACATATAGAACCAGTTACTGACACACCTGGTACTAACACCATACAGTGCTTGGTAAGTTCTACATGGTACTAAAACCATACAGTGCTTGGTAGCAGTTGCTACCATGGTACAAAACCATACAGTGCTTGGCGAGTCTACATGGTATTAAACCATACAGTGCTTGGTAAGTTGCTACCATGGTACTAAACCATACAGTGTTTGGTAGGTTGCTATGGTACTAACCATACATGCTTGGTACAGTTACTACCATGGTACTAACACCATACAGTGCTTGGTACAGTTGCTACCATGGTACTAAAACCATACAGTGCTTGGTACAGTTGCTACCATGGTACTAAAACCATACAGTGCTTGGTACAGTTACTACCATGGTACTAAAACCATACAGTGCTTGGTACAGTTGCTACCATGGTACTAACACCATACAATGCTTGGTAAGTTGCTCCATGGTACTAACACCATACAGTGCTTGGTACAGTTGCTACCATGGTACTAACACCATACAGTGCTTGGTACAGTTGCTACCATGGTACTAAAACCATACAGTGCTTGGTACAGTTGCTACCATGGTACTAACACCATACAGTGCTTGGTACAGTTACTACCATGGTACTAACACCATACAATGCTTGGTACAGTTGCTACCATGGTACTAACATCATATAATGCTTGGTACAGTTGACTACCATGGTACTAACACCATACAATGCTTGGTACAGTTGCTACCATGGTACTAACACCATACAGTGCTTGGTACAGTTACTACCATGGTACTAAAACCATACAATGCTTGGTACAGTTGCTACCATGGTACTAAAACCATACAGTGCTTGGTACAGTTTCTACCATGGTACTAAAACCATACAGTGCTTGGTACAGTTGCTACCATGGTACTAAAACCATACAGTGCTTGGTACAGTTTCTACCATGGTACTAAAACCATACAGTGCTTGGTACAGTTGCTACCATGGTACTAACACCATACAGTGCTTGGTACAGTTGCTACCATGGTACTAACACCATACAATACTTGGTACAGTTGCTACCATAATACTAACACCATACAATGCTTGGTACAGTTGCTACCATGGTACTAACACCATACAGTGCTTGGTACAGTGTATCCCCCAAGTGTAAGTAAGGGATACATAAGTACAGTCATCATACATAGTCTAAACTATGTATGAAAACCCAACAAAAGTCAAAGTGACTTATTTCCACTGTTGTTCTTGTAATATCTTATTATTTAAACCTTAAAAGTTACAACAGCTAAGTAACTCAACTGCGTGAAAATGAGTTAGAATAAAAGGAGATACACGAGGAATAAAGTGCTAGGATCAGAATACAATAATAACTGATGTTAACTTTGCAAGAAGTGTGTATCCTCGTATCCCCCACCACCCTTGTGTATCCTCGTATCCCCCACCACCCTCCTGTATCGTGTATGTTAACGTGGTAATAGCCGGAGTTATAATAATAATAATAATTTCTACCAGTACATGTACAAGGTATACCTTGTACATGTACAAGGTATACAGACCATAGCTGACATCAATAACATACTACTATATAGAAAGCCGCTTGTTATACACAGCATTTCACGCAAATTAGGTCAGTTTTTGTCCCAGGATGCGACCCACACCAGTCCACTAACACCCAGGTACCTACTTACTGCTAGATGAACAGGGACATCAGGTGTCTTAAGGATACACGTCCTAATGTTTCCACCCGTACCGGGGATCGAACCGCGAACCTCAATGTGAGAGTTCAGTGAGCTACCAATCGAGCTACGGGACACCAAGATGTTGAGTCAGTAATTTCACACTTCTCCCCTAGTGTAATAAGGCTTGTTGTTCATGGGTCTACGCTCACCCACATGCCATAACTCCATTGTTTCCGGCGTAGCTATGACGCGTAACACGTATATACGGTACACACAGGTGTGTCTACTTTATATATGATGTATACAGCGCTCTGTTTACATGTTAAATGTTTAATTAGCATTACAGGAATTATTGTTGACTGGTGTTGTACAGGTTACTGTCTTAATGACCCTGGTGTAGTGACTGGTGTTGTACAGGTTACTGTCTTAATGACCCTGGTATAGTGACTGGTGTTGTACAGGTTACTGTCTTAATTACCCTGGTGTAGTGACTGGTGTTGTACAGGTGACATACAGTCTTAATGACCCTGGTGTAGTGACTGGTGGTGTACAGGTGACATGTAGTCTTAATGACCCTGGTGTAGTGACTGGTGGTGTACAGGTGACATACAGTCTTAATGACCTGGTGTAGTGACTGGTGGTGTACAGGTGACATACAGTCTTAATGACCTGGTGTAGTGACTGGTGGTGTACAGGTGACATGTAGTCTTAATGCCCCTGGTGTAGTGACTGGTGGTGTACAGGTGACATACAGTCTTAATGACCTGGTGTAGTGACTGGTGGTGTACAGGTGACATACAGTCTTAATGACCTGGTGTAGTGACTGGTGGTGTATGGGTGACATACAGTCTTAATGACCCTGGTGTAGTGACTGGTGGTGTACAGGTGACAGTCTTAATGACCCTGGCGTAGTGACTGGTGGTGTACAGGTGACATACAGTCTTAATGACCCTGGTGTAGTGACTGGTGGTGTACAGGTGACATACAGTCTTAATGACCCTGGTGTAGTGACTGGTGGTGTACAGGTGACATGCAGTCTTAATGACCCTGGTGTAGTGACTGGTGGTGTACAGGTGACATACAGTCTTAATGACCTGGTGTAGTGACTGGTGGTGAACAGGTGACATACAGTCTTAATGACCTGGTGTAGTGACTGGTGGTGTACAGGTGACAGTCTTAATGACCCTGGCGTAGTGACTGGTGGTGTACAGGTGACATACAGTCTTAATGACCTGGTGTAGTGACTGGTGGTGTACAGGTGACAGTCTTAATGACCCTGGCGTAGTGACTGGTGGTGTACAGGTGACATACAGTCTTAATGACCCTGGTGTAGTGACTGGTGGTGTACAGGTGACATACAGTATTAATGACCTGGTGTAGTGACTGGTGGTGTACAGGTGACATACAGTCTTAATGACCCTGGTGTAGTGACTGGTGGTGTACAGGTGACATACAGTCTTAATGATCCTGGTGTAGTGACTGGTGGTGTACAGGTGACATACAGTCTTAATGACCCTGGTGTAGTGACTGGTGGTGTACAGGTGACATACAGTCTTAATGACCTGGTGTAGTGACTGGTGGTGTACAGGTGACATACAGTCTTAATGACCCTGGTGTAGTAACTGGTGGTGTACAGGTGACATACAGTCTTAATGACCCTGTGTAGTGACTGGTGGTGTACAGGTGACATACAGTCTTAATGACCCTGGTGTAGTGACTGGTGGTGTACAGGTGACATACAGTCTTAATGACCCTGGTGTAGTGACTGGTGGTGTACAGGTGACATACAGTCTTAATGACCCTGTGTAGTGACTGGTGGTGTACAGGTGACATATAGTCTTAATGACCCTGGTGTAGTGACTGGTGGTGTACAGGTGACATACAGTCTTAATGACCCTGGTGTAGTGACTGGTGGTGTACAGGTGACATACAGTCTTAATGACCCTGGTGTAGTGACTGGTGGTGTACAGGTGACATACAGTCTTAATGACCCTGGTGTAGTGACTGGTGGTGTACAGGTGACAGTCTTAATGACCTGGCGTAGTGACTGGTGGTGTACAGGTGACATACAGTCTTAATGACCCTGGTGTAGTGACTGGTGGTGTACAGGTGACAAGTCTTAATGACCCTGGGTAGTGACTGGTGGTGTACAGGTGACATACAGTCTTAATGACCCTGGTGTAGTGACTGGTGGTGTACAGGTGACAGTCTTAATGACCCTGGTGGTGACAGGTGAATACAATCTTAATGACCTGGTGTAGTGACGTGGTGTAAGCTTAATGACTGGTGTAGTGACTGGTGTACAGTCTTATGACCTGGTGTAGTGACTGGGTGTACAGGTGACATACAGTCTTAATGACCTCTGGTGTAGTGACTGGTGGTGTACAGGTGATATACAGTCTTAATGACCTGGTGTAGTGACTGGTGGTGACAGGTGATATCAGTCTTTACCTGGTGTAGTGATTGGTGGTGTACAGGTGACATACAGTCTTAATGACCTGGTGTAGTGACTGGTGGTGTACAGGTGACATACAGTCTTAATGACCTGGTGTAGTAACTGGTGGTGTACAGGTGACATACAGTCTTAATGACCTGGTGTAGTGACTGGTGGTGTACATGTGACATACAGTGTTAATGACCCTCGTATACAAGTACAGGCTAAGGACAATTAATGTACCAACCTGGACCTGTAAGAGGTTTTGTGCCAGCCTTAGGTTATAATGAGAAGGGATAGGATAGATATTCACCTGGAACAATCTATTGATGTCAGTGTTTGGTGACTAGACCTGCAGGTGTAACCACTAATAATTAGCATGAGCCTAGTCACCTAGGGAGTGCAAGGTGAGTGTAATTACGTGGAGTGTTGAGTCACCTTACACTGTGACTCCTCCATACTTAGTGATAGTTAGTGGTGCCCTCTGGTGACTGAGTTCCACACTAGTGCTAGTGTTCCACACTAGTGCTAGTGTTCCACACTAGTGCTAGTGTTCCCCACTAGTGCGAGTGTTCCA